>JAZHEH010000082.1:3000000-3235000 GCA_036589455.1 Ateles fusciceps | reverse complement strand
ACTTGGAAAAATTGTGTGCTTCATCAATTTCTACCATACAGAGGCTGGATTTTAAAATAACTTCGCTTTTTGCCATGTGAATAATGAATAGAATTAGAAATAGAAATGTCTTCAGAAGAGAATTGGGTTCATTTAGCCTAAGGATTTCATGGAGGGCGGGTGTTATTAATGCTATTGACAGTGATTGGGAGTATGTTTCTAGCCTTTGAAGTTCCGGGCAAGATGCATTTGGCAAAGTCTCTCAAGACAGACTCTGGTGTTGTAAAAGGGACAAGATCCTGTCAGCGAATAACCATAGCAATTTCTACATTCTTGGACAAAGCCATACTCACAGAATAGAGTACCATAAGGTTTCATCATTTCTCCCCCACATTAAGAAAGTCTCACAACTTACTTCTTTCTCAGCTTCCTCCTATGTTCACTCTCCTTTTGATACCATGTAATTAATTGCACTCTAATATTGGTGCAGTGGTTTGATTATAAATCTAAATTACTGTAGCAGCAAGAAGCCACTCGGTTGTAATATATCTGTATAAAAAGGGAGACAAGTAACCATCTTGGAACCCCTTTCAAATGAAGAACACATATTGTTCCAACTCTAAGCATTGCTCAGATGTGCAGTGCACTAGGCAATAACACTGAAATTGTCAATTAATCTCAGGAAAAATTTGAGGATTAGTTTGTGTATCTTTTCCTTGAATTTTAACTTCTCAAAGCATAGAAATTAAGAAGTAAAACGAGCTTTTTTTTTTTTGTCTCAAAATGGACTCTCTAGGTTTTGAGCTACAGTTAAATTTAAAATTAAAGTTTGTATGTAAGATTTCTCCTAATTCAAACTCACAGATTCGTATACAAATGTAGACATTGTCACTGTCCTTTTCCTCCCTCTATTCCACCTCAGCTTCTGGTCTCTCTGCCCCGACACCCTCTCTCTCAGCATCTGGAGTCACTCCACTCCACCCCCTACTTCATGAAATGCTGCTTTGCTTCGACAGAAACTGCACTTTCTATGGCTTAAAAGAAAATGTGAATCAAGATATCTCAAACACTAATGAGATATATTAAAGCAATTTAATTATTTTAATCTCTTTCATATATCATGAATTTATGTAGAACAATTTCATTTAAGTGTTACTATCACTGTTGAGACTTCAATTGTGAATTGTTACACCAGCAAATATTGAAGAACATGAGTGCTAGTGAAGTTCTATTGCAGTGTATGCGAGTGAGGACCAGAATGACACCAGGAGGAAAATTTCCATCATAATCAACTTATTCATTCTATAATAACCTCCTTAGGAATCATACTGCAAGATTATAATGTTCTGTGATTAGTTTCAGTCCGAAGTTAATGTTGTTCTTTGAGTTAGTGTTTGCTTTACTCAAGTTATAACACTCTCACATAGAGCAAGAATAATTTTAATTATAAAATAATTATAAAAATAAATTGAATAAAATAAATGAACAATAGGTTAAAGGAAGCTGAATTAGAACATTTAAATACTACATAGAGTAGGCCTTCTTTGAAAGACAAAATACATATTAAAGTTAAAAGTAAGGAAAGTCAGGTTCCATGAAACAAAAATTACTTTTCAGTTAATTTTAACCACATAATTCCCTGTTTCATAATAAATTTTCTCTGTATTACATTTAACTTGTTAAAAGGCATAGGTGCATAGTTACTAGACCTATGTATATGTTGGGGATAGTTGGTTTCTCCGATTATTTTTCAATGATTATGTTTTACACAAGCGAATATTCAAAAGCAAAAATATAAACTATATGTTTTTTCAGTGTTATCATATCAATTGTAGACAAATCAAAACTTAGAAAAGTCTGAATCTTCACCATTAACAAATGCAATTTAAGCATATGTATAATTGGAGTATGTTAATAAGATTATAAATAACATTTTTAGACAAAATATACAGTTTTAAAGGTGAGAGCCTTTCAAATTTTGAAAGGCTCTCACCTTTATATCAGATACAAACCTAGACATTTAATGCATATCAAAATTAATATTACATTAATGTCAATATTTCATATATTTTTTCTGATATATAAAAATCATACTAGCATAAACTGACAGCAATAAAAATATAGCCATGTAATTCATAAAAAGTAGGGTAGTGAATGAAATATGTGAGAAATTACATATTACTTACAAAGTGAAAGAAGATGTACTCTTATTCATTCTAGGTTAATTTAATCCCAATCATAATTATTGAATACAAGTGGAACCATTCATTTCCTACCAAATAAAGTAAATAGTCATCTACTCTGGATCATTTACTTTGTGTTCAGTCATTATCGGAAACTTGTGTGAGAAACTTTAAGAGATAACAGTGTCAGCAAATTCATATAATCATGTACATGTAGGCATATCATATGTAACGGTTTCATATAAAGGTCTCCACAAAATATGTATACCCACATACAAATATATATGTATCTATGTCAGTTTAACTCAGCAGTATTTATTTTTTAAAAATTTTAATTGTAATTTAGATTATTAAAAAAACAATTTGATTTTGGACTAGGAATTGTTCAGAATTAGGAGAACACTTTAGATATAAAATGTTATTATTTCAGGGCACTTATTAAACAGTCAAAATCTGGAAATTTAGTGTAAAACAGTAAAGTGATCATTTTTAACTGGTAAAATATTGCAATTGCAGAGGGTGTACAGTGAGCTGGGAGCAGGAATGGACCACATTTGAGGTCTTAAGAGCAGCAGATGAAGCTGCCACAGCCCCAGTGCAATACCACAGTCTTCACAACTTTTTTAGTTCCACTAATTTTTAAATTGCTTTTTCTCACTAGAAACTAATGCTTTATCCAACTGAAATGTAAAATTGACATATTTTAGCCATTTCCATTTTCAACTCCTATTTTCATTCCAGATTTGATTAACCCCCATGTATAAACTTAACAGCACTAACACATGGGGCATTGAGTATACAGTTACGGAAAGGGAAATATAAATTATATTCCAAAAATTTAAAGAATGTATTAATTAAGTTTTGAAGTAACAGAAGTTTATGGAAATTAAACATGTTAGAGGGTTACAAATCATTTCTAAGTTTTTTTTCATAGTATATTTTCAGAAGTTTCTTTACATTACTATCAGATGTTGTTGGAAGCAATGAAAAAAATAAAAGCTATAAATAGTAATTTGTCACATATTTGTAGCTAGGATACTGTTTCAATTGCATTTTAATAATTATCAGCAAACAGAATCTCAGACTTCAAAGTAAATAATCATCAGAAAATCCACGAAGGTGACAAGAATAGTCCTTGAATTTCTAATTCCACAGAGATAAATTACGAATCATTTTTGTAAACTTTCCCTCATAGTTGCTTATTCAAATTCAAAAATTAGAGAACTCTCCAATCTTTATAAAAATGACAAATATCCACAGTAAGTTCATTAAAAATACATATTGGTTACATGTTAGTGAATATCTGTAGTCTTATCGGTTCTTCCCAAACAATTATATTGTCAGTATTCTTTACTGTGATGGTCTGTATTTGAAAAGGTTTAGAAGTGCCATTCTGTGGCAAAATCCTCTGAGTTTAAACATGACATCAGCAAGCCATGATGAAGCCCTTTATACTTCACTATAAATCTACTTCTTTCCTAGGAGACATTAGCAAGTGAAATTGGTAGACATAATTTTAACCACATAATTCCCTGTTCCATAATAAGTTTTCTCTGTCTTATATTTAACTTATTGAAAGTTGCTTTACTGAGCATATCAACATGATAACACTGAATGTTATGTTTGGATCCTTCATCCTCAAAAATGGATGACGTTGGTCACATGGGTGCCACACTTTTTTGGGATGCTCTACTCAGAACTCTTTTCTAGTTCTGTATCAATTTTCACAATCCATATACTCCCAGGAAAGCAAAGTAACTTGCTACAAAATCAGAATCTGGCAGCTTTTACATATCTTTAAGAAGTTTTTTTTTTTTAAGGCATTCTTTTCCTATTACGGAAACACTCCAAGCAGCCTTTGAAATACTTAGAGACTTTTCCTATTTTTGTTCAGCCAAAGGGGTGGGTGTATGGTACTCCTAGAGAGGTGAAAGGGTCTGAACATGAGAGTTTCTTCATCTAAGAACTCCATTTACTCCTACGTGAGAAGGTAGGAAACACAAAGAGAGCAGTAGAAATCAATGAGCTTTTGCATTTCCTGGGGATGGTAAAAGACTACTAAATCAGATTGTGGGTTGCTAGACCCCTGCTGAGAAAACTGAGGCTGAAAAAAAGCAAGGAACCCTGTGAGGAGCTGTCAAGACCATGGAGGGAGTAGCATGGAATTATTGACTGGGAGCTTTTAGGAAGTGATTTAGAAAAAGTTGGTTGCCTTTACTCTAGCAAGAAAAACTCAATACTGGAGAACTGGGAGCACTGAAACCAGATAACTTGCTGTGGGAAGAGACAAGTAAAAAGATTCACCACTCCATTAGAGCCTCTCTCAAGGACACCACTCTGGGAGGGGCAATTACTGGACTGCTTAAATGTCAGCCATCCACCTGAGTTGAGTTAGCAAATTTTACCAACAAAGTATTCGAGATCGCTGATGTTTGGCTGGTTTTGGAGGCCATTTTAAACTAATACTGTTTAAAATATCCATTTATAAAGGTTATTTTAATCACAAGAAAGCGCAGCAGAGAAGAATGGGAAAACGTTTGCATAAGTGGCAGCTCTTTTGATGTTAGACCATGCTTATTTTTTTTCTCTATCAAATTTCTTAAATTTTATTCTTAAAAACAAGTTCACTAAAAAACATCCAAAAATTAACTTTCGAAGCTACGAAAAATCATGAACCTTTTTCCCAGTCTGTTTTCCCATTTGAGAATATAACTCATCTCTGACAATTGTGTCCGCGTGCATCTACATTTAAGTGTAAAACCCATGGATTTTTATTGTTTTATAAGTGAGTTGGCATCACATTTTCTTTCTCTTTCTTCCCTTCTATACCTCAGCCATTAAAAACAGTAACAAGAGTAGTTTATTTGAATCAGGATGGGTATAAAACAAAGCCCCTCTCAATCAAGAACACGTAAACTTTTGCAAGCAGAGAAACAGACACTCAAAATACTGCAAGGAAGTAAGCTTACCTTTTGCTTGTTCTGTTCATCTTAATATTTCAAGTGCTACAGTGGCAGTGTCCTGCAAAGCTTTCCCACTTGGCAGAACTGCATGAACTGATACAGATTCAGAGAAAGCAAATAGGAGCTTTACCAACGAAAATGTGGAAAATCCAAGAATTAAAGTGCCGTTATTTCGATTTGAGTAGAGTACAGTCTATTTCTTAGAATATGTGACTCAGTGCATATTTCTTTGTCATTGTTTTGAGGTTCACTTAACCATAAAGAGGGAAGAGAGCTCAGTGAAGCATGGCTGGCTTGACAATAGGCTTTCTGCAGGTTAGCCAAATTTAACTGGCAAAAGCTCGCCCAAACCCTTTTGTCTGCTACATTTGCACCATAATGTCGGTCCTTCTTCGCATATTTCACAGATCAAGTCTGACCATTTATCCCCAAAGATGGAAAAAGTCATTTCTGGGTCTGTCTATAAAAGTTACTTTATAAAGTATTGTGCAGTTCTATTACAAAAGCTACAAAAGGGAAAAGTGCACTTCACATGGCCACAATTAGGGCTTCTGTTTCCGCTCTCCTGCCCTTGTCAAAGCTTTGATTTAGTTTTCCTCGGTTTTGTCCAAGGGTCATTACAGATGTCTGCAGATGATTAGCATCTCCCCCCACAGCCCCTCTCCAACTGGTTGATTAGCAAATTAAAACTTTGCATTCTTTTCTGTCTACTGAGACGTATTGGGAAAGATTAGCAAATGTGGTTAATTGTGGAGACCTAAGGGGGCATCAAGGTGTTTGTCTCAGAATTTTGGAAGCTAAATATTAAGTTAGCAATTGGGAAGCCCATTATGTCACATACTCCAGTATTTAATGAAGCATTCAACTCTGAAACTTAGAAACAATTGTATCCTTGATGGGGGGGCTCCAGGAACATTTTGCATCCATGCCATACCTAAATGGTGCCAACCTGATCTGTTGAAAACTGGATTTGGTGTATACCATGAACAGTGTCAGGCGCATTTGCAGCTCCATTTCAGAAACTGAAACCCCTGCTCTCCATAGGATTCAGTACAACTTTTAAAGCATTTACAACCTGTGAATTCGGGTGAATGCCAACCATAAATAGGAGGGATATCCAGGAGAAATTGAGTCTTCAGTTTCAAGTGGCAATTGAAATATCAGAAAAACATTCCTGGCTCCATCTTTGTTTTAGGGGAGCAAATGTTTGATTAGGTTAGCAGACGAAAGAGGGAAAAGCTTTGGCAGGCTTACCCCAACCATATAGGAGGTATAGAATCTACAGAGGGATGGGGGAAATGAGGCCCGAATATCAGGCTTTCATTCAAAATAGACATCCTGCAAAACATATTTCTAAATGGTAACCACAGGAGAGTATAACCAATTTTTTTTTTAATGTGTTCCATCTCTTCTTCATTTTTCTTATCATTCTATGGTAGTGAATCAATCATGTAGGCACAAATATCTCACAGGGGTATTCGTTGGAAAACGAAAGAGAGAAAGTCCTACGAAGCCACACATCGAGTCAACTGTGAAATTAAAACTCCATTGCAGGCTATCCTAATTTCAGCCTTCCTTGTCAATACAGCTAATGAGTCTCAAATCATTGACAGTCAGATACTTCATGGACTGAAACCTTCTGTTGGTGACATTGCCTCCTGGAGTAGCATGTAGAACAAAATGGGTTACCATTACCCTATGCCTCACTTCATCTTTCTACCAGGAAAGCATTCTCCCACTTCTAAAACAAAGAAGCCTATTGATAATTTTGGAAAAGCCAAGTTTGATATCTGAGAACATCTGTGGTTTTCAGCTGTTGAGGAAAAGAAAAATAGTTTATAATGGTACATCTCAGGCCTGCTGTGATTGGCTAGAACATACGATACAAAAATATCAACATAAATCAGTAGCCTCCAGACACCTCATAAACAATTCCTATATCAATATATTGACTAAAAATATAACTACTGCAGCCTGCTGAGGTGAGCTAAGCACAATTCTTCATTTCCAGGATATTCTGGGATCACGAAATACTGTGTAAATCAAATTTGTTAAATCAACCAGCAAGATATGAGTTATAAACAAGGATAGTGTCCTGATAAACAAGATGTTATTTTTATGATGTTATTTCTTTTATCACAAAGTTCAAGTTCTACAGCATTTCACAGAGGAATTCCAGTTTAGTGATAAGGATACATCATTAGTGGTATAATGCGCAAATGTAAACAATAATTGCTAATTGAATGAAGGTAAACATTGCCATACTTTGCCGATGCTGATGTTAGAAATAAATGCAATTTTCAGTTATCTTACCACCCTCGTTTGGCAAAAGTGAAAGGGTGTTCTTGCAAACAACTCTTGTATTATTTTACCCAATATTATTAGCGTGCATTCCCATTTTCCATTTCATGTTTTGTTTCTTATCAAGAAAGTGAGTATTCTCACTAAATGAGAAGAAGTACATGATCATTTCTTCTTGGCATGCAAATTATTATTTAATCAATTAATGGATGTTTTCAAAATTTTCCCTCAAAAAGAGTAGATGGGGTCATTGCTAATTTCCCTTCACTTTTTCTTCCACCTCTCTCCAGTCCTAACTATAACGAAGTTTTTTTGTTCTTCACCAGCCTGCAACGTTCTCTTTCTTTTCAGAATCCTCAGCACTTACTGCTTGAATCTCATTAGCTCTTTCCCTCTATACAATTTTCCTTTATTTCGTATACATCACATATTCCTGCTAGAATTTCAGGGGATGTTTAGGCATTCTATATGTTTTATGCTCCAAAACTAGGCACATGGGGCAACTCAAATTGTACTTGCTCAGTTAGGGCTTTTTTTTTGAGGTCTGATCTAAAGCTTGCTGTCTATAGATATTAAGGTAGAGAATAAGGATATGAGCATTATAGCTAGAGTCTAGAGTGCCATATAATTGACATATATAATTTATGTTCCAAACATTTCATTTTACAGAAATTCTTTAAAAATGCTCTTAAATAAAATAGAAGACAGAGAGAATCTAGGGCTCACTCAGGCAACCTGGACATATAGTTGCCATAGATTATTTGAGCTCTTAATGTAAGATGTTTTACCTCCATTAACATATTTAGTATTCGTTTTAGTCCTATGAGGAAAATACTATTATTATTCCCACTTTACAGATGAGTGAACCCAGGCAGAGAGGAGTGAAACAACTGGACCATAGTCACATAGCTCATAAGTGGGGAGGCGATATTTAATGCTGACCCAGTTGACCCAGTGGCTTATATTTAAAGTTGTCACAGAAACTTAGTCTTTTTATAGTCTTTCTCTGATAATGCATATGCATTTTCTAAAGAAGGAACTTCAGAAGTTTATGAACCAGAGAAAATATTTCCAAGAAATAACTGAAGAAAGTATTGCATAATATTGTTGCCTTGGAACACTAAATGGGACTTATTGATTTTGACAAATTTTTATTGGACCTTTTTCAGAAAAAAGAATAAGTTTATGATCAATAAAAATGCTGGAAAATATAAGATGGTAGTGAGGTACGTTTTTATTTTTATTTTTTTGAGATGGAGTCTCGCTCTGTCGCCCAGGCTGGACAGCTCACTGCAACCTCTGCCTCCTAGGTTCAAGCAATTCTCCTACCTCAACCTCCCGAGTAGCTGGGATTACGGGCACCCACCACCATGCCCGGCTAATTTTTGTATTTTTAATAGAGACAGGGTTTCACCATGCTGGCCAGGAGGTCTCAAATCCCTGACCTCAGGCAATCCACCCGGCTCGGCCTCCCAAAGTTCTGGGATTACAGGCGCGAGCCACAGTGCCTGGCCCAGTAGTTTTTAAAAAAATGATTTTACTCATAGTTTCCATAGTTTACTCCATAAATAATCCCATAGTTACCCCAGAGTTTATGTACTGTTTTTACACTCTTGCACACACATGCATACACACATACACAAATGCAAAAATCAGGAATCATTAGTAAATCCAATATGATATCTTAAAGATAATTCTAAAAGATCCTGTTATGAATTGAATGTTTGCATTCCTCAAAATTTCTTTGTAGGAATGTTTGCCATAATCCTGATGTGATGGGATTTAGAGGTGGGCCCTTTGGGGGGTGATTAGGTTTAGATGAGGTTGTGAGGATGAACTCCCTGTGATGGGATTAGTATCCATATCAGAAGAGGAAGAGAAATCAGAGTTTGCTCTCTCTTCCATGTGAGGACAAGTAAGCATGTAGCTGTCTGCAAGCCAGGAAGTGTGGCCTTACCAGGAATCAAATCTGCAAGCACCTTTAGCTTGAAAAGCATAAGAAACAGATGTCTTTTAAGTCCCCCCACTCTAAGGTTTTTTGTTATGGTAGCCAAGGCAGACAGACCCCTGCTACACTCAGAATAAATCTAATTTTCTCAGAGTTCTTGGCCAAGAGGCCATGTATGCTGGCCCACATCTCTTTCCCTTTGGGCTGAATTTACATTGGAATCTCTTGACTTCTTCATGTGAATAGGTTTCTGAAAGAGGCTCTACATTCTCAGGTTTTTTGTAGATAGGAAGGTCAGGAATGGCCTTGCTGAAAGGGGGTCATTTGAGTGGCCCAAACAAAATAAAATGTGCATATCTGGGGTGAGAGCATTCTAGGCAAGGGAAAAAGCAGAGGCACCGCCCCTGATGTGGGAAAGTGCTTGACATGTAGGAGGAATGGAAAAGTCAGTCATGCTGAAAGGCAGCAGTGGTGGAAAATCAGGTAAGATCTCTAGGCAAGGACCAGATCTCATGGTCTGTGTAACCTGGGTTTCTCAGCTTCAGGACAACTGGTATTTGGGCTGGGTAATTCTTTGTTCTGGGAGGCTGTCTGTGAGGTGTATGGTCTTTAGTCGTCTTTCTGGCCTCTCTTCATTAAAAGCTATTAGTACTCCCTTCCCGTATGACAGCCAAAATGGTCTCCAGGCATTAGTATGGGAGGCAAAATTGCCCCTGGTTGAGAATCACTATTTTAGACCATGAAAAAGGCTTTGTGTTTATCCTATGGGTTTTACCAAGTCCTTGGCCTTTGAGCTTTAAACAGGAGAGTTACAGGGCCTGATCAACGTGAGGACAACTCTGGACATGAGGATGAGAATGAGTTCAGTGGGCCAGTGGGGAGGCAGTGCGAGAGATCCAGGTGAGACCCGATCCAGGTGTGGCTTAGAGTGCCTTGGTCATCACTAACAGGATTTACTGATGGGAAGCATGAAGGGAGTGAAAGAAAGAGAGATAGTGAAGAAGACTGAAATTTTTAGCCAGAGTTAATTGACCAGAATGAGAATGAGAATGCCATTGACTGAGAGGAGAAACCCTTAGCGGAAGTGGGGAAGTGGTGCAGGGGGGGTAAGTTTGTGAGGTATGGGGATCAGCGCAGGGAGTGGTGCAGTTTGAAGGTGACAGCAATTCTATCATCAACATATTTGACATGTCCTTTAGATGTCCAAGTTGAGATGATGAGTAGATGGTTGGATACACAACTTGAGGCTTCAAAGGAGTGATTACTGGTAGAAACAATACACTGAAAATCAGAATAGAGATGATATTTAAAAGTATGGTACCAGTTTTAATCACCTAGGATCCTGGTACTGAAAAGTGTGCCAGGAGCAATGCAGGATAGTTAAATTTTTTAGAAAATAATGCCAACACTTTGTATCTGTCAGCCTCTGAATGTGAGGTTTGGTAGCTTACAGTTTCAACATTAGATTGAACCACATTCCTTTTAATGACATCACTGTCTTGTGAACTATGAAGAGAAAGAAAGTAGTACATGAAAATCAATGTGGAACAGGGAAGTGTGGGTGGCCATATCCAAACAGATTGGGCTGTTAGGACGTATATCAGTTTCCTATGAGTACAGCAACAAATCGCTACAACTTTTGTAACTTAACATAAAATTACCCTCTTTTGGCTCTGGAAATCCAAACTCTGAAATGATTTCACTGGGCTGCAACTAAGATGTGGGCAGGGCCACATTCTTTCTGGAGGTCCTAGGGGAGAACCCATTTTCTTCCCTTTTCCATTTTCTAGATCTATATCCCTTGCATTCCTGGCTCATGAACTCTCCCCCATCCATCTTTCAAACCAGCAGTGTGGTATCTTCAAAATCTCTCGGTTTCCATCTTCGTATCACCTTCTGTCTCCTTTGACCCTCTTTCCTCCTTCCTCTAAGAACCGCTGTGATTATGGTGGCTTATCCAGGTAATGTAGTAAATCTCCCTACCTTAAGATCCGTAAATTATTCATACTGTAAAGCCTCTTTTGCCGTATAAGGTAACAGATCTGGGGATCTGAATGTGGATATCTTTGGGGCCATAATTCAGCTTACTACAGGTGCAAATACCTAGTAAGGCATTTTGACCTAACTATCTAAAAAACAGGAGTTAGGTATTTCTTTGGCCTTGGGGTGATCTGAAAACCATTTGAAAAATGAAAGGTGCCATGAACTGTGAAAGTTTTGTAACTTCCGACCTAGGAAATAATGTGGTTGGAGACCCAAAGATTTCCAAATACTGAGTAGCAGAATTTTGATCTTTAGACTTTGAGAAGAGATGAAGGATTTGGCAAAAAAGAACAAAAAATAATGATGTAGTGAAAAACAAGGAAAGAGTGAGATCTCAGAATGCAATGAAAAAAGTGATTCAAGAGTAAGGAAAAAATGGAATTTATCCAATATCATGTATAGTATAAGACCAGGAGTGAGATGATGTTTGGACATAATTGGGGTGCCAAATGTAAATATGAACACATTTTAATGATTAAGTGTTCAATTTAATATAGTAAATAATCATTTAAGCTAGGCTTCAGGAAAATAGTTGTTACCCAAGTAGTGTATTTATAGCAGAAGTTCCTACCTCTCTCTCTCTCTCTCTCCCCCGCTCTCTATTTATCTATGTATCTGTCTGTGTTAGGGTACAAATGCCATGAAATCAGAGGTGTATAACTAAAGAAAATAATTATTGATGAATTACTCTGGAAATACTTGTAACTCAAATTTGGGCATTGCAGAAGGACATTTTGCCAACAACCAGGACTACTCATGCAGAAGTGCTTGTCATGTGTCTACCTGGTTTTTAACTCGCTCCGAGTTAGTCTGGAGAACACTGTCAGTATTGGCAAAGAAACAGAGTCAGCATGTAATTGATTTAATTAATAATTCATAAGTTCATTCACTCAACAAACATTTACAGAGCTCCCACCATCTCGGGCAACATGCTGAGGACTTAACAGTGCCAGACAACAGAACCCAAGACTGGCTACCCTCTGCTGATAGGTGTATCATGGGCAGGGCAGCATGCAGAAAGAATGGGCCACAGGGCAAAGCACGTGTGAGGTAACAAAATTACATAATCTTGCTTTGCACTTTCAAATCCTACCCATTTTTTAAATATGATTTTTTTTCAGTGTACTGCATTTACTCATAAAAGTATCTATCCACATTATGCTATAAGGAGCTTCATCAAAAAAAAATTTGAAGTTCCATTCCCTGTAATTACCTCCACCAGATTCCAGCAGACTGTCAAATGAACAGAGTGAAATATCCGTTACATACCACCCAGTCCACTGACCTCAATGAGATATTTGTTTCACTATCCAGGTGGAACAACTGAAATGTCTGCATTACCGAGCAGTGGCCAGGTAAAATTCAAATGAAGCTCACCTTCTTTAAAAAAAATGGATGTTTGTTACCCTTGCTGTTTTTTCGATTCTTTTTCATTTGGGGGAACAGATATTCATTTATGTTTACAAGCACCCTTTCTTCCCTAACTCAGCCTTTTCAGAGTGATTTTTAGAATGTGCTGTGGTTAGATCTATTTTTCTAAAGACAGAAGCAATATGTAATATTCCCTGTTCTTGTATTAATCTTTAGAGGTATATCGTATTTACATTTTGCAGTTTGAACTGAGGTATTGAAAGAAAAACGATCTGTTTTGAGGCAAACTCTCTGTGAAGTACACAGTGTAAGGCTAAATCATTACTATAGACTAATTCAGTTTTTTATTATTAATATTACCAGTCTATAGAAAGTCCTACTCTTACTTTTAATATATTCATTTAAAAGGTCTCCAGGAACCTTGTAACCATAGGAAACTGTAGCAGATCCAAACAGAAAGATGTTAACCAAGTAGCTCTTCTTTAAAACAATAAGGGTGTAGTGTAGTAAACCCCAAAGACAAGAGGCTTAAAGAAAAGAGGTTTCCATTTCACGTTGCATAATTCCTTCCTGGATAAGAGGAACTATTTGCCAGTTGCTTTCCCCTAACCCCCTCTTCATTTAAGGATTCATTAAGTTTCCATTTGGCCTTGCCCCAGCCTCTCTTGTACTGCCTTTGGCCAATAACCATTCATCAAGCATTTGTTTGCCATGAGCCTATGAAACAGGATCATCTGTCCAAGTGGAATCAGAAGCATTTCACCTAAGAATTGGGAAGAATTTCATGTCTGTTTGAAAATATGCTTTTCCAGGGCAGTTTCACTGCTCATTTATAATTATGGAATTGAACAATTCTTGCTCTCTCTGATTCTGTCAAGCAGTGCTCCTAGGTTTAGTTCCTCAGATAAAATACAGGACGCTCAGTTAAAATGAAATATCAGATCAGCAGTGAATACTTTTTTAAGCATAAGTATGTCCCAGGTATTAAATGGGATATACTTGTGCTAACAAAATAAAAATCCATTCTTTGTCTGGAATTTAAACGTAAGTGAGCATCCTGTATCTGTTTGCTAAATCTGGCAATGCTATCGTAAAGGCCATTAGAATAGTAACCTCCTCGATAGATAGATGTGTTTTAGTGCATTGCCAAAATGGCCAAGAGGACAGTATTTACTACCCATCTTTTCAAAAAGTCAGGAAGGAGGCCAAATGTAATGACAGCTGTTTAGCAAGAAATGGTCCTGAGATTCCAGCCTTGTAGAAGAAGGCTATCAGCTTTTTCTCCTGTTAAAACTGAAGACTCCAGAGTCTTATAACTTAACGTGCAACACAGGATTGTATAATCTTTATTCTCAATTAACAATAAAATTTAAAGTCAAATCTAATGCTTCTTAAGATGCATAGATTCACAGATAGTGTTAACACACATAACGACAAAATTGTAATACATATTTTTTAAATAATTGTACATTGCATTAATTTTAGAATTAAGAAAATAGACTCTGCAAGAGAAAAAGACTTAGATACTATTTGATATGCTTTGTGCTTTACTTGCTGTGGCACATTAGGCCAGTTATTTTTACTGCCTGAGTGAGCCTCAGTTTTCACATTTGTAAATTGGAGACAATATCCTATACGGCAGGGTCCTTGTGAGGGTTACAAATTGGCTAAGTGAAAGACAGTAGAGCACCAGGGATCTAGAAATCATTCAGTGATAAACATAATTATTTTTAGAGGCATGGATTAGGTATACCACTTAGTTAAATTATTAATCATCTTATCATTGTTAAGGAAACACACCAGGATCAAACTCCAAATAAAACAATGAAGTCATTTAAGTATAACACCACAGATATTTTAATAATCTTAAAATATTTTGGTTAAAGAATCAATGAAATACAGAGGCAAAAGCCAGATAATGCACTACTCAAGGATAAAATGTGAAAGTTCATAATTCTATATGTTAAGAAATATGTTTTATAACCACAGTACTATTGCAGTCCCTATGCTGCTGGATATTTCTGCCCAGTTACACAGAACTCCACAAGGTTCATATGTAAAAGTTAGGAGCAGAGTTGAACATAGTTATTATGTTATCCTAGTGGTAATTTTACCTTAAAATATTTTTTATAGTTTAGGATCTTGCTGGCATCATATAGAGTATTAACAAGTTGTCATCAAGAGCTGTATGCAGCCCCATAGTTCCTCCTTTTTTTTTTTTTTTTTTTTTTTTTTGAGACAGAGTCTCACTCTGTAACCAGGCGCCAGGCTGGAGTGCAGTGGCGCGACCTTGGCTCACTGCGACCTCTGCCTCCCGGGTTCAAGCAATTCTCCTGCCTCAGCCTCCCGAGTAGCTGAGATTACAGGTACGCACCACCACGCCCAGCTAATTTTTTTGTATTTTTAGTAGAGACGGGGTTTCACCATGTTGGCCAGGATGATCTCGATCTCTTGACCTCGTGATCTGCCCGCCTCAGCCTCCCAAAGTGCTGGGATTACAGGTGTGAGCCACAGCGCCTGGCCAGTTCCTCCTTTTTATAATTTATTTATTTTTGTTTTTATGTGACATGCAGTTGCTTAGTGCCAAACATGTGTTGGGCACTGTGAAGTCCACATCTAGAATGAAATGCTAAATTAGCAAGGCCACAGACCACATCAAAGTTGTACACTGCTGGTTCCTTCTGTCCTTTCTCTAGTGCATGACTCGCTAGTTTACCCACTCTTGTCAGAATTCTTTACTCTTTTACATTCTCTTCCTCCAAATGCCCAATCCTGGATCAACAGACACATGTCCTATTCTCCTTGACTCATGACACTGAGGGCAATTGGAGCAAATCACATAACTGCAGTTTCATATCAAGATGTTTTTAGGATCTTCAACCAGGTATAAAAATCAGTATTCCTTTTAATGGTCCTAGTGAGGTCTTTCCTCATAGTGGCTCAGTTTGCCCTGGCTAAGCCTGGTTTGTTTAAGTCTTCCTCACCATACTGCAGCCACGTGGTCTACCTCTAACCTCTGGGTCAACATTCTAGGCAAACAAAAGCAAACATTGGTCTTGACACATAAACATGTTTCTCCATATTTATATATCTGTTAATTTTCCCAAACAGCTTGATTGGGTATAGCTGTATTATGACGCTGCTTTTAAGATCTTTATTTTATTTACCATAATTTTTACTTGGTCTTTCTCCTTTCGAAGACTGTGTCTTGGATTTCTTTCTTGTATAGACATAAGATATTCAGCAGGGTGTTAGAATCGTAATTTGAAAGTACTCAGATCCTCATTTTGCATTTACCTATAAACTACATTCATGGATTATGCTTGTTATAGTATACTATATTAACTACAAATTATATTAATTGATTATATGTGTTATATTACTACTACGTGAAGATTATACATATATCTATCTTCTCAGATGTCTATAGTGCCATTATGTATTTTAATTTCTCTCTTTCTTTAACTCTCTCTTCATTTAGCAATTGTGAGAAGAAATTGATAATGAAAAGGTTTACTTGAATGCCTTTTTGGATAGAAAGGTTGTTAACATATTGATTTCCTTCAGAACTTAAGTTACAGAAGTCAGGCAGTTGCCACAAAGCAGAGTCACGGTTTGCACCAGAAGGAGAATATTTGAATATTGGTTCTATCAGTGTCGACTGTGTGAGACTGTGGGCAAGTTAGTTAGCTTTTCTGACCCTCAAGTTGCTGATCTGAGATAAGAATAATATATCCTTCAGAGATCTAATGGAATAATTCATGAAATAATCCATTTGAGAACCACTGGCGTATATCCTGTGCTCAATAAATGCAAGTTTATTTTCCTCTTTGTTCATTCTTAATAAAATCTTATGCTTTGACACAAAATCTATCTTATATTGATAATTACGAATTCCAAAGGATTTATGTAAAATAATTTTAAAATAATGAGCTATGGCATTATTAAAAAAGCAAATTTTAAAGTTACTTAACATTTAAAATTTTGTTTTTATTTCAAATATATACATCTTACATAAATAAAGTTTAAATAATTGAAAAGGGTCCTTCTTTTCCAATACAGATACAAAGGTGGTTATAGCATCATTATGTTTTGATGAGTTACATGGATTCTTTAAAAAAAGATTTGTGTGAGGAGCGAGTACCAATATTGTTTACCTTAAAGTAAAGAAGTAAAATACATTACTTTATATTAACACCATGGATGAAATTCATCGTCCAAAAGCAGTGACTCTGTTCACATTTCTTCCTTCCTTTTTCCTTGTCAACATTTCCTAGTTAACCCAAGATGCGTTGGCAGCTCTATGGCCTTGAAAACTAAGTAGAAACAGGTGAATAGGAGAGAATCCTGTATTTAGAAGGTTTAGGAAAGTAAGTTTGTGAAGTGCAGTTCCTAAATAGGATGCAAATCTTACAAGAATAAACAAAAAGTTTGAAAATGCACAGGCACAAAATTTGCAGAGTACTATAGAGCTGCCCACACTGTGAGAACCCTTATTTGTTTAATACGTTGATTCAGCACGCATTTATTGAACTACTCTTATGCCTCATACTATATAAATATGGCATAGATATCTTACCATATAGTTGTTAAAAATTAGGTTAAAATGTAGAGGTAAGAAGTTTTTGAGACTATCCAAAACAAATCAACAGATTAGTGTTTATTGAATTTTTCCTTTAAAATAGCTAGAAAATATGTTGAAATCAATTTTCAAAGCATATTGTGTGTGTTTGGCCCATTGTTCGTTTCATACTGTCTTAAATGAAAGCTACAGGATGCCTTAACACCCTTCTTGAGATTTTCACTTATCCTTTGCAAAGAACTTCAGATTTACAAACTACAGTTGTTATTGAAAAAATCAATTTTTATGAACTTTGTAGACAAACTTGTAGCCAAAATCATTTTCTGATATATACTATACTCATATTCCTATTCATGAATAATTTAAATTTCGATTTGTTCTAGTTCATTCCATTTGCATTTGTAGTTTTTTTTTCTCCCTTTGTGGATGAAAATATTTCACTCTGACCAGATAGTAAAGTAAAAACTGAATATCTGGGATTTCTGAATTGAACATATAATTTGAAACTAGAATAGCCAATAAAATTATGTAGATGTATTACTCTATAATTTATTCCTGAAGTGTTTCTTCACTAAGTTCTATCTAAGTTATTTCTCAGCTGGAGTAATCTACCCCTTGCCTACATAATCTCTTCCATGCCCTGTTCACTCCATTATCTTTATTCATTTTCTTCTTTTTAAAATAATGGAGATGTAACCACACCCTATGCACAATATTTATGTATGTAAGAAGAGGAGGCTGGGCGCAGTAGCTTACACCTGTAACCCCAGCACTTTGGGTGGCCAAGGTGGGCAGATCACCTGAGATCGGGAGTTTGAGACCAGCCTGACCAACATGGAGAAACCCCGTCTCTACTAAAAATAAAAAATTAGCCAGTGGCGGATGCCTGTAATCCCAGCTACTCGTGAAGCTGAGGCAGGAGAATTGCTTGAACCCAGGAGGCAGAGGTTTCGGTGAGCCCAGATTGTGCAACTGCACTCTAGCCTGGCAACAAGAGTGAAATTCCATAAAAGGAAAGAAAGAAACAGAGAGAGAGAGAGAGAGAGAAAGAAAGAGAAAGAAAGAAAGAAAGAAAGAAAGAAAGAAAGAAAGAAAAAAAGAAAGAAAGAAAGAAAGAAAGAAAGAAGGAAAGAAGGAAAGAAGGAAGGAAAGATGGAAGGGAAGGAAAAGAACATCACACCCAAGATTCCACTCCTTAACTCAAAGTTAAAAGTTTGTGACACATCCTGTATCTCCCCAATTCTACCTCTTCCCTCCCCATTACAAGATAACCACTTCCTGAATTCTATTTTTTTCTATTTTTTTCTTCCATTGTTTTACCAGTGCATGTGTCTCTAAAAACATATTATTAACTGTGACTCCTGTTTAATTTTTATAAAAATATCTCTGGCTTTTACCCCCCTCAGTCCAACATTTCCAAGACTCCTCCATTCTCACGCATGTAAACGTAGTTCATTCATTTTTCACTGTTGTCCAGAATTATTCTGTGAGAGTCACACTGTAATTATCTAATTGACTGTCAATGAACATATGGGTTGTTTCTACTTACGTGCAGTTATGAATCTGGCTGCTATGAGCATTCTTGTATGTGTTGCCGGTTCTATGTGTGTACGGAATTGCTGGAGGATACTCCTGGGAGTGGAATTGTTGGGTCACCAGGGAGTTGTCTGTGTTTAACTGTACTAGGTAGTGGAGTGCCAAACTCTTTTCCAAACTACTTGAATGAAAGATAACTACTGTTTGTATACTGAATATTAGATGTTTACCTTCCAACCAGCACTTTGTGATTGCAGACAGAACCCAGAATTTGGAGCCAGCAGACCTGCTTACAATTCTTGGGCAAGTTCTAAGTTCTGCACCTCAGTTTCTGGTTATATAAATTAGATCACAGGTTGTTGTGAGGATTAAATTAGAGAGAAAGAAAAAAAAGAAAGAGAAAATGTGTTTGGTGTTCAGAAGAACAGTGCTTGGTGTTCAGTGCATGCTATATAGATGTGAGTTATTATTTGTAATCAAAATTCTACTCAGCTAGTGACATTTTATTGTGTTTTAAGAAAATGTGGTAATTTATTTTTTCATCTAAAATTCTCCCAGCTCGTATCAAATTTAAGGCATTTTCTCCTCATCATTCTTCTCTTACTCTTCTCTCTCTCTCTTCCCATGCTTTCTCTCTTTGGCTTTCTTTTTAATATCACCCCAATCCTCCTTTGTTTTTCATAACTTGACCTAATGTGAAGTTAACCACATTAGTCACATAAATTGAGTCCATTTTCATGTTTCTGATCTGTGACTTTTGTTTGTGTGTGTGTGCACTTTTAATAAAGGAGTTTGGTCACACTCATTTGGTTACTGGTACAGAAACTCTGGAAGCAACTGTGCTGGTAGTGCGAGTAGGAAAAGTGTAGTGCAAGAAAGGACCTAGAAATAGAAATTCCATTTGACCCAGCAATCCCATTACTGGGTATATATCCAAAGCATTATAAATCATTCTACTATAAGGACACATGCACACGAATGTTCATTGCAGCACAGTTTACAATAGCAAAGACCTGGAAGCAACCCAAACGCCCATTGATGATAGACTGGACAGGGAAAATGTGGCACATATACACCATGGAATATTATGCAGCCATCAAAAACGATGAGTTCGTGTCGTTTGTAAGGACATGGATGAACCTGGAAACCATCATTCTCATCAAACTGACACAAGAACAGAAAATCAAACACCGCATGTTCTCACTCATAGGTGGGTGTTGAACAATGCGAACACATGGACACAGGGAGGGGGAGCATCACACACTGGGGTCTATTGGGGGAAATAGGGAGGGACAGTGAGGGGTGGGGAGTTGGGGAGAGATAGCATGGGGGAGAAATGCCAGTTACAGGTGATAGGGTGGAAGGCAGCAAATCACACTGCCATGTGTGTACCTATGCAACAACCTTGCATATTCTTCACATGCACCCCAAAATCTAAAATGCAATAAAATATATATATATTAAAAAAAATTCACCCTCTGTTTGTACTGTTACATAAAATATACACCCTCTATTTGTACTGTTATGAAAAATATAACTCTCTATTTGTAATCTGTTATAAAAATATACACCCTCTATTTGTACCCTGTTATAAAACATATACATCCTCTATTTGTAATCTGTTATAAAAAATATATACACACACACACACAAAAATAAAAAAAACATTTAATAAAATTATGTTTTTACATAAATTCAAACTAATAAAGATGTATACTAATAGAAAAAAAAAAAAGGAAAGGTAAAGATAAATTAGGCTTTCAACAGCTTGAGAAGGGTGTGTGTGTGTGTAGTGAAGTCAATAGGCCATGTAGAAATTATTCAGGGACATACCTGTGGCTGGTCTCCAAAGGGCACATCTTGGACTAGAAACTAACAGTTTGTAGAAATAATATCTTTCAACATTGTGATTCTTGTCCAAATTCAGACCTTGCGGCACCATCTCACAGACCCAGGAGCAGGTAGAACACCCTCAAATGTCTCTTTATGCACATCTGGCGTCTTTTGGTTTGCAGATTTTAGCAATAACTGAAACATCATAGAAGCAAGGAATCATTTTTATCTCCCCCACATGCTTACCAATAATAGATCAGATGAATGCCCAAATTAGGTAGCTCCTTTATGGCAACTCCTCTAGTGGGTTGAATTCTGTCTCCAAAAAGTTCACCTGGAACTTCAGGGTGTAATTTTATTTGGAAATAGGGTCTTTGCAGATGCCATTCATTAAGATAAGATGAAGTCATGCTGGATTGGGGTGGGTGTAATAACCAATGCCCTTATCAGAAGAGGACAGGAGTCACAGAGAATACCTAGAGCAGAAAATCATCTGAAGACAGAGGCAGAGGCTGGAGTAATATGCTCACAGAGAAGGTAAGCCTGGAGCCAGAAGACCGCAAGGCCCAGGGGGGATGTCCCTCCTAGAACCTTCGGAGGGAGAATGGCCCTGCTGAGACCTTGATTTCAGAGGGCTCACCTCCGGGACTGTGAGAGCATACATTTCTGTTATTTTTAAGCCACCTTGTTTGTGGCAGTTTATTGTGGGAGCATGGTAAGACTGATACAATGAGAAAAGAGGTAAGAAAAACTCTGAGACCAGAAAGAAATATATAAATCATACCTTTATGTGTTTATGTCGAGTATACACACAATCACTTTGTGAACGTATCAAATAGATTAAGACATTAATTAATGTAGCATGGAAGACAGCTGTGTCTTGGATCTAAACTGTGTGAGTGTGTGTGTGTGCACACAGGGGTAGGACAATGGGGAATTATTTTTAACTCTGGATTTTACCTTTCAGCATGGATCCAGAAGAGTTTCCCTGATTTCAATTTATTATTTTCCCATTTTAAGTTACACTTTATATATGTTTGTGCAGAGTGAATTTTTTTTTTCTTGAGGGGGTTTATGTGGCTTAAATGCAAAAGGGTGCTTAAAGAATATGACAGGAGGTTGGGCCCAGTGGCTCACGCCTGTAATCCCAGCACTTTGGGAGGCCAAGACAGCTGGATCACCGGAGGTCAGGAGTTTGAGATCAGCCTGTCCAGCATGGTGAAACCCCGTCCCTACTAAAAATACAAAAATTAGCCAGGTATGGTGGTGCACACCTGTAGTCCCAGCTGCTCAGGAGGCTGAGACAGGAGAATCGCCTGAACCTGGGAGGTGGAGGTTGCAGTGAGCCGAGATCACACCACTACACTCTAACCTGGGTGAAAAAGCAAGAGGTCATCGCAAAAAAATAAAAAGAAAAGAAGAATATGACTGGAGTATACAAGACACAGAATTCTTCACGACTCAAGAGATAAAAGCCTTACAATTATTTATCAGCAGATTTGAAGGCATAAACAGCTATGAGTGACAACCATGTGTCACAAAACTTATCCAAGTTCATGGCCCTGACCATCTAACTCTGGCACCTTGTGTCAAAGGTGTTATGGGCACACGTGGTCGATCTTGAAGTGCTTTGTAAATGAAGTGCATCTGGCATGATACAAACTGTGACTTTAAAGCAGGTAATCTTATTCCTTGAAGTACTATGGCCAATCTGTTAATACGTGATTTACACTAAAATGGCACAGCACCCTCGCAGCCATAACAGAAGGTGGTTTTGATTCATTTTGACAAATGTGGCCACAGATGGGAAGCTTACCATCATCTTCCTCTGACTCACAGTATCTTTTGGCTTCTACGAAAGAGCAAACACAAGAAGTCCAAGTACATGCCATTAGCAAACACTCTATACTACTGTCATCTACAATGGGGTCACAGAGCACCATAAGTTGTAGCTAACTGACACATGGGATTGCCAGACTGAGAAGCCCATGCTTTGGCCAACAGTGATGAGGGCTTTCCTCTGATCTGTCCTTGTTGAATAGTCACTTTAATAGAATATGATTTGAGCGTCTGAGTCAGCATAATGGTCACCAAAAATCACTGCAGTCATGGAAAAGCCCAAACTTCTACTCTTTAGAAGGGTATGTGTAATTGTTAGGCTCCCTGCTACTCTTTCTCTTCGTTGCTGCTCTCTACCACCACAGCAAAATTCTAAGACAATTGACGCATACTCACAGCGATAACAACAAACGACTAGAGTCTCTATGTGTTGTCTCAGTAAATTGGATATTTAAAGGTCAAATAGCACTAAATCTAATCTACATGCCTAGATTCTCCTATGCTAGAAGCTGGGAACTTCCTGTTGCTTATCCAGACATGAGGGCAGCCAGGATACCTCGAGGGAGGTTTACCTTGAGGGAGGTAAACCAAACTGCAGAGGAGGTTGGACTTCCCTCTGAGTTAGGGAAGGCTTTTCGCCACCCCCCCCCAAGTATAGCTTATTAAAACATTCCAACATAGGCAACAAGAATAATAATAATGGCTTGGATTACCAGCATCACAAATTACCTATGAATGTCTTTTCACCCCTCTTTGCCCTCTTTTGACAGTCTTTGCATACTCTCTCTCTGATTATTATGTCTGAAAGGTAAGATGTATAGTCAGTCAGCTGCCTTCTGAAGCATGTGAGGCTCTTCAGGCATTAAGAGGACTCTCCAATCTAGTCCATCCTGTTTACAGGTAGGCTTGCCAGAGAAAATAGCATGCCAAGCTCACCTTGTCTGTGGATCAGCACAGAAGCCACGCCTAGACACCTTCCTCCACCAAGGCTGCCAGTCCAGGGATTTCAGCTGGTTTCTGCGATCAGAGACTTGGCAGCTCTACACCTGTTCTCACTCCACACGGGATACACCTGTAGAGACTACATCATGCTTTAACCTTGAGTGATGCTTCTTAAAACCAAAAGTAAATTTAAACTAAGGAACCACTTCAGCCAAACTTTCCCAAGCAATTCTATTTTTTTCTCTCTCCTATTTCCTTGAGGTCTTAGTTTCGTCTTATCCTTGTGACCCCTTATATTCCATTATGGGTATAGGCTTTCTAATCTCTTCCTAACAGCTTCTACTCAGCAGGGGGAAGAAAAATGGACCATGTTGTAACAAATAACATAGCGGTGAACTCTCTGGATGGTGGAGTTGTTCTGTGTGCTCCAGTTCCTACCGAGATTGTGCCTAACTCATCATGAATCTCAGCAGCAGCAGTATGGACACTGTCACCAGCAGAAGCGTTTGTAAGTATCCAATTATGGGTTAGAGACTCTGCAAGGAAATTACATTCACCCAGCACCTGCCCAGAACCTAAGTCTTGTTTCAGCACTTCTTGTAATTAGCAGAGGGCAGTTGCCTCCATGGTGTGTAGCCAGTTGGGGTGATGAGCAATTCTCCCCCCAAAAGCTTCATGTGACATCTGGTGACTGAGTTCTCAATGGCATTGTCGCATTGTCTCAGTGTGTGTGCCCATAAAAATGCGAGCTGATGGTACCCGTCTAGGGCAGGGTTCACCAGGCTTGTCTGTGCCTGCCTCTGCTGAGAGGCTCTCAAGGGACTGCTAGATTCCCACCCTCTTTCTTTAACAGTTCTTCCAACAGAGAGGCAGAACGTACTTCATTCAGTTGTTTTCCTCTCTCCCCCAGTTTCAGAATTACTGTAATTGGCCATTGCAGTTGTTCAGCATTCATGTCACTTCCAGTACAAGCTGGAGAATTCAGAAGTTGTAAGGTGTGAGGGTTGTGAGTTGCATGCACTTGTCAGGGACATTGCGATGTCTGAGGCAGGTCTGAGGTCTTTGCTACTTGGATTGCTCCAGCAGAATGGATTGAGGGAGATCTCCAGGAAGAAATATCCCGCCATGGCCAAATTGCAGGCCAGCATTGGAGAGGGATATGTCAAACAATGGTAAAGTGGATAGATGGTAAAGTGTCTTTTACCGTCTCTTATAGGGATAAGTGACTCTCTGAGATAAAAAGCCACAAGTCCTTTTCTAAAGTTTATATTTACAGAGGCTCTGTGACTATACAGCCACTTTTCTCAGCAGCTATAGCAGGTCTTGGAATAACATGGCTTCATTCACCATCATGTTATTATAATTTTGATGAGAAAAATCATCGATTCCCAGCAGGGGCCACTCTCTGTGTGGAGTTGTCTTGTTCTCCTCATGTCTGTGTGGGTTTCCTCCCACATCCCAAAGCTGTGCACATCCAGTGAAACGATATCACATGGCCCCAGTGTGAGTGAATGTGGATGTGTGAGTGTGCCATGTCCTGTCCAGTGCTGGCTCCTGCCTGGCACCCGAGCTGCTGGCACAGGCTCTGGCCGCCTGAGACCCTGAACTGGAATAAGCAGGTAAATAATTATCTTACTTCTTTTTATTAACCTTTCTTAAATGTATGTATAGTTCACAATTATTTCAATGTCTAATGTTAGAATTGTCTAGTCCTTATTTAGAAGTTCTGTGGTATCTTTGTAACCAGAGAAATATGCTATAACAAGCTTAACTTTTATTTAGAGCCATTAGCCTATGGCAAAATTGGTTATCTTATGTTATTTCATTTAAAGTCACAGTTTCCAACAACCTATCCATTATGTTTAGTGAGTTCTAACTATACATATTAAATAGCATTTATAGAGCAGTAAAAATTGTGAGATGTTCCTATGTACATTGTCAACTTTGGTTTAGAATTATCTGTATCTTGTAGGGCAGTATAGCATGGTTTGGGTATTTTAATAATTCACTATGAAATGAATTATTGGGAGAGATTTGTTAAAGGATATAAAATGACAGCTAAATAGGAGGACTAGTGTTAGTGTTGTATAGCACTGTAAGATGACTATAGTTGATAATAACATATTACATAGTTCAAATAGTTGGAAGATATTAAATGTTCCCAACATAAAGAAATAATCAATATTGAAGATAATGGATATGATAATTACCCTGAACTGATCACTATGCACTATATGTATCGCAACATCACCATGTACCCCATAAATATGTACAACTGTTATTTGTTAATTAAAGTTTTCTTTTTTTGAGACCAAGTCTTGCTCTGTTGCCAGGCTGGAGTGCAGTGGCGCCATCTCTGCTCACTGCAACCTCCGCCTCCTGGGTTCAAGCGATTCTTCCGCATCCCGGGTAGGTAGCTGGGTCCACAGGCTCTTGCCACCACGCTGGGCTAATTTTTGTATTTTTAGTAGAGATGGGGTTTCACCATGGCCCGGATGGTCTCCATCTCTAGACCTGGTGATCCGCCCGCCTCGGCCTCCCAAAGTGCTGGGATTACAGGCGTGAGCCACCGCGCCAGGCCTAAAATATTTTTTAAAAAGTCAACCAGTACTGCTGGGCGCGGTGATTCATGCCTGTAATCCCAGCACTTTGGGAAACTGAGGGGGGCAGATCACCTGAAGTCAGGAGTACCAGCCTGGCCAACATGGTGAAACCTCATCTCTACTAAAAATACCAAAGTTAGCTGGGCGTGGTGGCCTGCGCCTGTAATTCCAGCTACTCAGGAGGCTGAGGTGGGAGAATCGTTTGAACCCGGGAGGCAGAGATTGCAGTGAGCTGAGATCACGCCACTGAACTCCAGCCTAGGAGACGGCAAGGCTCCGTCTCTAAAAAAAAAAAAAAATGTCAACCAGTGTAACTAATGAAATTAAACCAAGGAGCTGTATTGCTTATATACTTAAATCAATAAGGGAGCACCCTAGTTGATACTTTCTTAAATAATCAAAATACACTGTCTACTAATGTAGTCAGAGAATCTCAGAACTGAAATATATGGAAGTCTCCTGGGGAATCACATTCTATTACATAGGGTACCAAGTGTAGAATCCACTTAGTCAAGCAGTTCATCTCTTTGTGACCGTTTTCCTGTGACCCAGCCCTTCCTTTCTTTCAGCATAAGAAATTCCATTTCTGGGAAGCTTGGAGGTAAAAAAGTTCCTCTTTATTTGAGTTGCCTTTTGTGCCACAGTACCTTAACATTTATCTTTGAGGCATTTGTACTGTTAAAAACATGTCTATTTCATCTTTGTTTAAAACCAATACTTAACAACAGTCAAGTTTTTCCTTTTTCTGCTGTCAGATAAAAAGAACACCAAATTCCATCATAAAATCTCAAATAACATCTAACTGTGACATACTATACTTTATCTTTGTTGAGCATTATTATTTTTAAAATCTTAAGCCCTGAAACAAGCAAAATACTCAGCATTTTCGGCCACTTCCCTTACTTTGGATTCTATTGTTTCTATATAGGCATCCTGATAATTGTGTTGACTTCATGCATTTAGTTTTATATTTATAAATTAGCTCCTGTTCATAGTAGAAAACTTAGAGAATGTACAAAAGCATCAAGAAGAAAAGTGAATTTCTTAGGATATGGGACCAATTCTTTTAGAAGAGAGGCACAAAATAACAATAGTTTGAACAAGTTAGAAGTTTTTTATTTTTCCATGTAAAATTCTGGTTAGGGGCTCTGAGTGGTAGCTTATGGTTCACCAGACAATTTTCTATCACTTTTTGTTGCCTTCAGCATGTAGCTTCTAACTTGTTCCCAAATTAGCTGTCATGGCTACTACTGTGGGGTATTTTTGTTTTCGTTTCCGTTTATTAATTTGTATAAAGAAATTCATAAATTTAAAGTTTTTCGATCCTTAGGAATAATAGTCAAGCCATTCCTTTTTTCCTATGCTGTCAAAGAACCCCAAATTCCATCACAAGATTTCAAAGAGCATCTAATTGTGATATAAAATGCTTTGTTTTTTAGTTGCTTTATTCTAATTAAACTCTATTTACCCAACATTATTTTTAAAATCTTAAGCCAAGGCACAAGCATAACACTCAACATTCTGAGTAACTTCCTTTACTTTGGATTCCATTGTTTCTGTACAGGCATCATGATATTGCATACCCATAGGGTACAAGTATAATTTTGTTACATGGCTTTTAGTGTATTAATCACCTAAATAACATATATTGTAGTCATTAAACAATTTCTCATCATCTACACCCTCCCACTCCCAGACCCCTCCAAGTCTCCAGTGTCTATTATTTCACACTCTATGCCATGAGGTGTTCCTTTCAGGAAGCAGCAAGAGAGGAAAGAAAAGGGAAAAAATAGGTCAATTCCTTTTAAGGGAAACTTCAGTGATCACTTCCATTCACAAATCATTCATCAGAAGTTGGTCATATAGCAACCCCTTGCTTGCAGAGTTTATTGGGAAGTGGTGTCTAGTTGGATGGCCATGTTCCCAACTCCAGTTCTCTCATCTAGGGAGGTATAAGATGATTTCTTAATAATTTCTATTAACATTATATTTTAGCTTTCTTCAGAAAGTCTTCTTTTGATTTTTATTGAATCAGAATCAACGTATCTAGAGAATGCTTATTGTTTCATTTCCCAGTTTTTAATATTAAATAATCAGTAATAAACATCTTGAGTAATAAACCCTAGTCTACCCTGTATGCCTACAAAGGATTCAAAGCAGATAAAAGTTTGGAAACTATTTATAATTCTTTTTATAAAAAGAATATTGCTTCCTTCAAAAATAATTTCCACTTTAGAAAGACTGTATCAATCTGTGTTCCTACCCTAAATTCATACATTATTTTTTTCATTGTTTACTATTCAAACATAGGATCTCTCTAATAAAACTATTTTAACTAATTTAATAATTAGAAATTGTATTTTATCATTTTGGTTTGAATTTCTGAAAAGTCAATCATGTTATTCAGTCTTTGTCATTTGTAGTACTTTTAGAATTATCTCAAACTTATTAGAGCCATGAATCTGTTGTGTGCAATTCAGGAGCTATACTGGAAAACAGAAGTATCAGCTCTGACTGTTGAGGCTTTTAAAATATTAGAGGGAAATAAGGAAAATGAAATAATTGAAGTATGAGAAATTCTGTAAGTAATTATTAAAATTTGTGATAAGGGATGTTCAATGGCCAAAGTCTTTTTTTTTTTTTTTTTTTTTGAGACAGAGTCTTGTTCTGTCACCAGGCACCAGGTAGGAGTGCAATGGTGCAATCTCGGCTCACCGCAACCTCTGCCTCCTGGTTTCGAGCAATTCTCCTGCCTCTGCCTCCTGAGTAGCTGGGACTACAGGTGCGCGCCACCATGCCCAGCTAATTTTTGTATTTTAGTAGAGACGGAGTTTCACCATGTTGGCCAGGAGGGTCTCAATCTCTTGACCTCATGATCTGCCTGCCTCAGCCTCCCAATGTGCTGGGATTATAGGTGTGAGCCACTGCCAGGCCCAAAGTCTTTATGATGGCCTGAAAGACTCTACAGGGCAGAGTTTTCCATACCTTCCATCTCATCTCCTGCTTTAGTTTTCTCTGTGCTCTCCTCCGCTGACCAGTTATTCAGATGTTTTTTGTTCATGTGTTCATTTTCACTTCCGCTAGACAATGTGATCCTTAAAATAGGAATTCTCTCTTTTGACTATGGCTCTCTCCCCCAGGGTCCAGGACAGTGCTTTGTGCATAGCAGATCATCAATATATTTTGCATGCAGGGAGAACATAAAAAGTCAGTGAAAAGACAACAAGGAGTAGAATTAGACCTTGCCTGAAACTTCTAAGGCAAAATTCAATCAGACATTGAAACAGTATATTCCAGTTCTAAGGAGAAAAATCAACACAACAATTGAGGAATAAGAGCTAATTCAGGGAAACTGAGAGGTGGAACAAATAGGTTGAGTTGAATTTGAAAATGGAAGACCATGGATAATAAGTCAAGGAGTTTTGAAACCTCTTTCAAAATCACAAATCATGAGTGATGATTCTAAGTAAGCCATAAAACCTATTCCAAAATCCTCAAAAAGTTGTTTGTTCAAATTCAAATTATTCTTTTTATGAAACCAAAGGATTTCCCAGCATAAATGTTTTCCTGGTGTGCACACCTCTAGAATTCACATAACAAGTGATTATTTGCAGTTTACAATCATGTTTTCATTCTGTTAGTGAAGAAGTCCTTTTAATTTTCTCCTGTTTCTGTTATTCTGTGAGTGATGATATTGACTATTGGGTCTCTTAAGATGCCAGCAGCATTCCTCCAGTATATTCCTTTGCATAATTTTCTGTTTACCAAAGAGACATATTTTCATTTTAAAGTCTATTTCTTGACACTGGTTTTTGATATCTGCATTATGTTATCTGATTAAGCAAAGGTATATTTTGTTAGTCATCACTACCATTAGCAAGACAGGTTGGGTATTTCACTACATGGTTCTAATTATTTGTATCCACCTTGTTTTATGAACATTTTAGGAAATAGGTTTACTTATAATGCTTTAGGGTTTGGGGAATGCTTTATTAACGAAAGCTATTTTTCATTTTTTAAAACTCTCTTTCCCTTTGAAAACACTATGGCCAAGAAATGCTACCTCAACAGCTTGCAAAATTTTTGTCAAGAAAGTAATGAGTATTCATAAGGGATTAAAAGTTTATTTGCGAAAACAGCCATATAAAAATTAGGCTTCAGTATTTTGGAGTCTTAAAGGGATATTAAAGTGAGGCTTGCAGCTATTTAATTTAATTTGTAAAAGCATTAGCCATACTGACTCAGAGTCTGTACTCAGTTATCTTACTCTTTCCTCTCCATAAATGCTGCTGCTTATACAGATCACAGCTCAAACCAGCTTCACAGTGTGCATGTTTCAAAGAGAAACTGAGTGATATAAGGATCTATTTTCATTGCTACTTTATAACCAATATTCATAAAGGTTTGCTTACAGATATCTGAATTTGAATGGCATTGATAAATAGATGAATCTACTAATTAATTAAATACATTTTCTGGACTTTCATCTTGAAATTGTGCACCTATTTTTATATTTCTAAAGCAATGAATTGCAAAAGTCCTTTTGTATCTCAAAACAAATATATAGCAAGAAAATATACTTTTTTACAGATCATGTACTGGGCTCATGAGCTATATTTTCGTATTAATTATGATAATCTGTTTCAGTATTATTCTGGCTTATCTGTGTAGATTACCACACAATCTCTGGATAATGACTTTCCCCCTCATTTCTTCTAATCCTTATACATCTTATTTCTTTTCATTTCTCACTCTGCTTTCTAGGACATATGTTTAGATGTTAAATAGAACAGGTTGCTCATTTCCTATTCTTTTATTAATTTTCTACTTTATTATTTTAAAGCAATTTTTGGTTCACAGCCAAACAGAGAAAGAGTTACAGAGATTTCCTGTAAACTCCTGCCCCCCACCTGCAGAGCCTACGCCACTATCAACATCCTCCACCAGAGTGGTGCCTTTGTTATAGGCGGTAAACCTACAGGGACACATTATTATCACCCAAAGTCCATAGTTCACATTTGAGTTCACTTCTGGTGTTGTACATTAAATGGGTTTGGAAAAATGTCTACTGTCATTAATCGATCATTATAGTGTATATACAGTATTTTCACTGCCTTAAAAATTCTCCGTGCTCTGCCTAGTCAAACTTTGCGGTCCCCAGTCCCTGCCAACTACTGATATTTTCACTGTTTCTATAGTTGCTATCAAGTTTGAGTAATTATAAATAAAGCTGCTATTAACACCTGTGTGAAGGTTTTTTGAGGGCATACATTTTCAAGTCCTTTGGGTAAATTGCACTCCTTAGAGTGCAATTGCTGGAGTCTATGTTTAAACTATGTTTAATTTTTTGTAAGCAAACTCCAAAGTGTTTTCCAAAGTGACTAGACCACTTTGCATTTCCACCAGCAATGAAGTAGAGTTCCAGTTGCTCCACCTTCTCACCAGCAGTCATTGTTGTTAGTATTGCAGATTTGGGGCATTCTAACAGGTGGAGAGTGGTATTGCAGTGTTCTTTTAGTTTGTGTTTCTCTGATGGCCTATGATGTGGAGGTTCTTTTCATATGCTTATTTGCCATTTGTATATATTCTATGGTGAAGTGTCTTCTAAGGTCATTGGATTGTTTTTCATTTTCTATTTGTATTGCAGTAGGTTTTATCTGTTTCTTTTTAATTTAACTTTAAGTTCAAGGGTACACATGCAAGTTTGTTATGTAGGTAAACTTGTGTCATGGGATTTGTTGCACAGATTATTTCATCACCCAGGTATTAAGCCTAGTACCCATTAGTTATTTTTCCTGATCTCTCTCCTTCCACCTTCCACCCTCTGATAGGCCCCAGTGTGTGGTGCTCCCCCTCTATGTGTCGATGTGTTCTCACCATTTAGGTCCCACATAAAAATAAGAACATGCAGTATTTCATTTTCTGTTCCTGCATTAGTTTGCTAAGGATAATGGCCTCTAGCTCCATCCATGTTCCTGCAAAGGACATAATCTTGTCTTTTTTGTGGCCACATAGTATTCCATGGTATATATGGACCACATTTTCTTTGTCTAGTCTACACTGATGGGCACTTAGGTTGACTTCATATCTCTGCTACTGTGAATAGTGCTGCAATACATACATGTATCTCTGTGTATTTATGATAGAACAAATTATATTCCTTTGGATATACACCTAGTAATAAGATTGCTGGGTCCAATGGTACTTTTGTTTTTAGCCTTTGAAAAATCACCACACTGTCTTCCAAAATGGTTGAACTAATTTACACTCTCACCAATCATGTATAAGTGTTTCTTTTTCTCTTCAATCTCACCAGCGACTGTTATTTTTTAACTTTTTTTTTTAAAATATATATTTTACTGCATTTTAGGTTTTGGGTCTTTTTTTACTTTTTAATAATAGCCTTTTTGACTAGTGTTAGACAGTAGGTCATTGTGGTTTTGATTTGCATTTCATTCATGATCAGTGATGCTGGGCTTTTGTCATATGATTTTTGGCCACATGTACATCTTCTTTAGAAAAGTGGTCTTCCACTCTGTAGGCTTTGGCCCATTTTTAAAATAGGTAGTTTTCTTATTGTTCCATTTTTAATTCTTCATGTATTATGAATAACAGTGCTCTCTCAGATATGTCATTTGCAAATATTTTCTTCCAGTCTGTGGCTTGTCTTTTTATTCTCTTGATGTTCTTATTCTTTATGCTTCTAATATTTCCACAGTTACAATCATTGTCGAATATGACTTCATTTTCTATTTTATTTTTTATAAGATACTTTGATTAACTTAAGGAAGTTTCCTTATAGTTCTTTATGATAAATGTTTATATCATAAGTACATGTTGCAAAGTGTCAAGTAATTTGGGTATATCTATTTGATTAATTTATATTAAAAATCTATGTTATTTCTATGAAAAATACACAAATTGTGTTCCTGAAGTAATTTTAAACTCATTATGATGTATAATCTTCTTTTTCTCACTGCTTGGTTTGATTAACTGTCACTTTCTTGTGAGGGTGATTTTCCTGTCTTTTTCTATTTTTTTAAAGCCAGATTTATTGAGGCATCATTTGTAAATAATAAAACTTATTTTTTCTTAGGTGGTCAGTTTTATTATTTTTAACAAATGTATATAGTTACAGAGCACCACTACCATAGAAATATTAAATGTTTTCACAATTACCCAAAGAAATTTTCTTTGACCCTCTCCTCAGCCTCAGCCCCTGTTGATGTAAATCTGTTTTGTGTCTCTATAACTTTGCCTTTCTTAGCTTTTCATATTACGAACTTGTCCAGTTTTTAAACTTTTGAGGGAAACTTTTCACTTAGAGTAATGCTTTTGCACTTCAGCACTGTTGAACCATCAAGAGTCAATTTCTTTTACATTGCTGATTAGTATTCCCTTGGATAGATGGATAGTGGACCTGATTTTCTCTTCAATCTGTTTTTTTTTTTTTTTTTTTGGTCCACGTAACAGTTGAGAGATGACTTTTTTGTTTCCAGTTTTTTGCAGTTTTATGAAGTTGTTATGCACATTGAGAAACAGGAATTTGTGTGAGCATTAAGTTTTCATTTCTCAGGGGTCAAGACAGAATTGGCATGGCTGGGTCATGAAGTAGGTGCATGTTTAATTCTAATGCTACGAGGCTGCATTCCTCAGTGGCTGAGCCATTTTACATTCCAACCAGCAATGTATTCCCATGTATTGTGTATAAATTTATTTTTAGATACTGTATTTTTGCCTTAAAAAGTTATAGTAAATTTGTGTGTCCACATTTAAAACATTTCATGTATTATTTTATCTGTTATATTGAGTGTTTTTAATATCTGAATTCCTCAGGATTCTATTTTTGTCATTTCTGCTTTTTTTTTCTCATTCTTACTTCTGGTCACTTATTTCTTTGTGGGTTTTGTACTGTATAATAACAGTACAAAATTGTAAGTTTCAAATTGTAAGTTCATTTTTTTTATTAATCTCTGAGAATTGCAAAGGCCTACACTGGGGCTGTCTTCTTGCACAGAAGATCTCCATTTGCCAGTAATGCTGGTTTGTACCCACAACTTTAGCACTTCCTGAGTGTTAATTTCACAGGCAGTTTGTGTTTCTGCTTCACCTCCACAGGTGTACCCTGAGCTTAATCCACACATCTTAGAGCGCTCTTCTCTGTTTTCTGCAGGGAAATGGGACCCTGCCCATTACCTTCAGCTCAGTCTGCTGTTGCAGATGCCTGTTCTTCCTCCTTCCGCTTCCTCTTTCTCCCTTCTCTTCTTCCTACTTCTGCTCTCCTTCCTCCCCTTCTCTCTTTCTTCGTCCTCTTCATTAGTCTCTGGCTGGCCCTGGGAGCTTCCCTATGACTCCATAATCACAGTTCCACTGGCATATGGGTGAGGATTTTTTTCTATCACAAGACTTGTATGAGAATATTTAAAGCAACTTTATTCAAAATAGACAAAAACTTTGAATACTCTAAGTGTTCATTGAAAGTAGAATGGGTAAACTGATGATAGCATGCTCATAAGTTGGAACTCTGCATAGCAATGAAAAATAGAAAATTATTGACGCATGGATCTCAGACACAACGCTGAGTGGGAGAGGTTAGATGCAAAAAGAGTATTTATTAGACCATTTCAAGGAATTTCCACAACAGTTGAAACTAATCATGATGATAGTGCTAAGAACACTTGTTATTCTTGGAGCCTACTAATTTGAAATAGACAATAAGAAGCCTCTAATGTTATTGGAAATATTCTCTATCTTGATCTGATAGGTGGTTACACAGGTATAGAAATATATTAAAATTAATCAAGCTGTTTACTTAATATTTGTGTAATTTTCTCATGTAGATTACACCTTAATTAAAAAAAATACTATAACCAAATGAAATAACTTGCACCACATGGACATGTTTATAAAATGTCAAATATTTGGTTAAGAAGGCCAAATAAAAAATTAAAGCAAAAATCGATTTATTTATGAATATTTAGTTGTAATATCCAATGATAAAACTTTGAACTTCACTGATTTGCATTGTTTGAATGTGAGTCATGTCTTGGTATCATTTTATTCTTTCACTCTGAGAATCTTTTAAAGTTGATTAGTTGTGACTAGTGAAGGAACACACAAATATTCTCACTGGATTCCAAAATTTGGAAAGTCTTCTTTAATTGAAAATTTGAGACTTTTACCCTTATGGATGCTCATGATAAGTCCTGTTTCCACATGTTCACTTAGTTTTCTTCAAATGGTTTAGACACTGAGCGAGAAGAATTGTTAAACCGGCAAGAGTTAATCAGACTACCATCTGTTTGGGGCTGTAGATAGACCAGGAGGCACACTTTTCATCCAACTTTCATGAGGAAACTTTCACCTTTTGATGTGCCACTCATACGCAATCCACTTTTATGTTTTAAAGAGCACTACTGCTTAACTAAATCAGAGAATATATTTTAGAAATTATTAATAAAATATACATACATACAATGAAAAGAAGTAAAATGTTTAAAAAGTCTATTCAATTAATATAAAGCAACATAATCAGTTTGTTAATGAGTAGGTGAGCAAATGCATAGATCACTCTATATAGATCACTAATACAAGTCAATGGTGGGTAATGGAAACATAATTAATAGCTAACAGAAGCAGCACAATCTATCTTAACCTGACAGGTCAACAAGACTGCCTGAGCTTGATTTGCTATAATTTGTTTTTTGTTTTCCTTCAAAGGATTTTTTTTTAATGTCATTTTTGAAACTATACAGACAAATCTCTTTTCCTATTTACTCCTATGTATTCTAAATACCAGTCTCTCCTCACATATGTTTCCTGGGAATCAAATATTCTTTTTCTGAGTCTAATAGGAAACATTTCATATGAAAAATGGCATACATTTCACAAACATCCTTTTCTGTTACAAATTAGTTTTGCTTTCATTTTGGGTTCAATACAAATAATGAACATCGCTTGAAATGATATTAAAGTGTGAACTGAACTTAGCTTATTTGAGATCCTCTGCAAACACTGTCAAAACTGGATAACAAAGATAAAACAAAAACTTTAGAACTAGTCTTTCAAAACAAAACCAACTAATAAGGTTTTTAATGTAAAAAGAAATCGACAGTGCTAATGTGTCAAAATTCTAGGATGAGAAGGCCCGGTCACTAATCATTGTCCATTTGATTCACTCATTTTTCTTAGTAGTTGTTACTACTTCTGTCTTTTTTAAAATGAAGAAAACATTAAAGTAATATTGCTTATGCTGAAACTTGGTATCTATGGCTTATACCTTGTGATGTTAATTAAAAACATAATTTTTATGTAGTTATCACAAAGGAAATATCATTTCATTAAAATCCAATTAGATTCAGACAATATCTGTAAAGACTACGAAATCACTGCCGTTTGAACATAGGCAGCTTTGTTCTGTTTTCATTACTTGAATAAAAGCAACCACAACAAACAATCAAAGAAAAAAATTTATTAATCTCTGAGGTTACAGACACACTTGCATTTTGAATAGTATTTTGTTAGGGAGGAAAAAATCATGGAAGATTTCATGTTGCATAGACTACAGTTTAGTTGACCGTATTTCTAATTGTTCTTATTTGTCTCTCTCCAGGAAAAATAACCTTCAGTGTATATATAATGAGACCTAGTACAGAAGTTGTGTATTAGGGCCATTTTAAGATAAACACAAAAGTGCGAGGCTACATGTCCATTAAAAATAATAAAAAAACATAAAGAAAATATTGTGGCATTTGTGAATTTTTACTTCACTATAGCTAGAGAGCAAACAGAGAGAGAGCACAAAGTGTCAAAACAAGAGCTGCTGACCTTTTGTTTGGGAATGAAAACTCAGTCCTGGAACAATCCCAGTTTAGATCACTGCACTTGGGGAAGCTGGATGGAGGGACTGCACTGAGTTTTTGTGACAGGCATAGCACTGGACTGGCCACATATTAGGAATTTAACAAGTACCCCTTTCACTGAGAGACATGTTGGAAACAAGCAGTAGACTGTAATTTTTTTTTTTTTTTTTTTTTTTTTTTTTTTGAGACAGGATCTTTCTCTGTCGCTCAGGCTGGAATGCAGTGGCAGGATCACAGTAGCCTTAACTGTCTGAGTTCAGGGGATCCTCCCACCTCAGCCTCCAGAGTAACTGGGAATACAGGCACGCACCACATGGTGGCTAGCTTTTGTCTTTTTTGTAGAGATGGGTCCTGCCATGTTACCCAGGCTAGTCCTGCAAATATTTTTGAGTGAAAAATACTTGAGGCAGCAGAATCAAAAGAACTGCCTTCAGTTCAGAGTGGTTAGGATTTAGCACAGCTTAACCACCAATCAGCTGTGTTGTATGAGACAGAAAATTAAATGTTTGTAACTCTACTTTCTTCTTCTGTAAAATACTGATAACTATAGAACTTGCTTCAAAGAGAATTTGAATATTGAGTCAAAATACAGAAAGTACCTAGAAGATTGGCACATAACACTCAATATGTTACTTATTAATGGGAAATAAGACAAAGTATTTACCCCATGTTATTTTATGTGATTTTAAACAAAGCATATCAATAATTAGAACAGCTTTGGTTTTTTTGCTTGAATTATTAAAATAAATACTTTAATTAAAGTTTTGCTTAATATTTCATATGAAAGTTACAGTTTTCTGAAACATGTACTGTGTGTAACCTGTTTCATTAACCTTAGAATGAAAGACGGTGCATCACACATGGTAGATACTCAGTATATTTGGGAAATGGATGAATGAAGAAATGGTCAAATAAATGGAAAGCAGTGCAAAAATTTCCTTCCATTATATCAGTAAAATATGTTCAACATCAAAAATATGACTTTTCTGTTAAAAAGTCTGGCCTAAAGAAAATTCTCAATCTTACATTGACAAATGATTATGATATATTTTAATTTGACTTTGCAATGAACAAAACTTCCTTTTTTTAACATTTAAGTAATAACCAATTCTGAGTCAAAGGTTATTTTGGCCAGATTTTTAATAAAATGAAAATCCATTTTGTAACAGGTTTTTAGAGACTGAATTACAAATCAGAATTTTAAAATATGTTTAAATGTCTTAATTTCTTTTCCTTTCTTTTCTTCTCTAGAGACAGAGTCTCATTCTGTCACCGAGGCTGGAGTGCAATGGCACCATCTCGGCTCACTGCAACCTCTGCCTCCCAGGTTCAAGTGAGTCTCCTGCTTCAGCCTCCCAAGTGGCTGGGATTACAGGGATACGCCACCGCACCCGGCTATTTTTTGTATTTTTTAGTAAAGACAGGGTTTCATCATGTTGGCCAGGCTGGTTTCGAACTCCAGACCTTAGGTGATCCGACCCCCTTGGCTTCCCAAAGTGCTGGGATTACAGGCGTGAGCCACCACACCTAGTCACATGTCTTAATTTCTTTAGGTCCCAGTGGTTATTATAGTCATGTACTCCCCATGTTTCAGTACTTATCACTTGCGTCATGATCATGCTCATAAAGCTATTTCTTCCAGGAAATTGTGACCTTCTTGAGGTACTGGTTTGTGTGTGTGTGTGTGTGTGTGTGTGTGTGTGTGTTAAGTTTTGTTTGTATTTTGATTTTTAATATTTATAATTTTATTCTTTATAACACTTATATAGAGCTCAAAATTTTATACTGTATGAAATATAAAGTAACAAAATTTGGCAACATTATCTGCATTCCCTAGTATTACTTAATCTCTCCTCCCTTTTTTGGCACTAACATAACTGAGAAACAGAACATACTGTGTTTAGTAGGAATTAAGAGGAGACGGGCCCCCTGGAATGGTGCACCAGTAGAAATGAAGAGTGTGGTATGAGTGTGAACAATGAAAACTTACCCTCTTTCTTTGTAAGTTGCAGACATTCACCACCTAGGATAGCATGTCTGGGGATGAAATGAACTGCCCCACACATTAGCATCCTTACCTGCTCCATACTTTCATCCCTAACCATTCCAACTGACCTACCAGTCAGTATCTAAGCCCATTTCTGCTTGCTTTGACAAAGCTACTTTCTCTACTTTTAATGTTATCTTGTGTCTTCTTGACTGTTTTTTAGTCTTTCTTTTCTTCTAAACACATCACCGAAACTTCTTCACGGAATTAGGCATGACTTCAGCAGAAAGCAAGAGCGCCACCTTTGGATAAAATACTTTGTATTTTTTTTAAACAAGTTGGACACTCCACTTAACAAACTTGAAATTATTAGTATTTGGAGCTTTTTTATTTCTTAGCTGTAAAAAATCTGAGGACAGAGATTGCACCTGTTATTCACAGTGACATGCACAAGTGAACGAATCAATTTATTGGCCATATAAAATGAGAAAACTATTTGCAAACTTGACATATCTTATTCGTGTTTCCCAAATAAATAAATTACATGAGTTTTTGATTTCTTAAAGTCCATGCAGAATTAGTAAACTGTTAAAAAAAAATAGTAAATGGATTTAAATTGCATGCAATCTCATACTTTATTTTGCTCAACTAATTGCCCAAGTTTTCATAAAGAAATGTAAACTATGATTTTCAGCGATTAACTCAATCTCATGTGGGTGACATTGCAAGTTAAATATATGGAGAAAAGAATAATAACAAACACACTTGGATCCACTTATAGAATACTTATAGACTCCTGGGAAAACAAAACATACAGTTACCAAGTATGAGAAAGATCATGCAAAAAGAGGACAGGCAATGAAATGAGCACACATCAGAAGTCTGACATTAACATTGATAAAGAGGTTTACAGGAGGAAGGAAACTGAAGGATGAATAAAGGAGTCAAAGAAAAGAAGAACAAAGATGAAACAGAAAACCAATTTTTTACTACTTAGTAGAAATGGCAAGAGAAGAACAAAGGTGAAACACAACCCATCTTTTACTTTTTTGTTTTTCTTCTAAGACAGGGTCTCACTCTGTTGCCCAGGCTGTAGTACAACATTGTGATGTCGGCTCACTGCAACCTCTGTCTCCAGAGTTCAAGTGATTCTCATGCTTCAGCCTCCTAAGTAGCTAGTAATACAGGTGTGTGTCACCATGCCCAGCTAATGTATTTTTTCTTACAGATGGGGTTTTGCCAGGTAGGCCAGGCTGGTCTCGAACTCCTGACCTTAAGTGATCTGCCCGCTTTGGCCTCCCAAAATGCTGGGATTACAGGCATGAGCCACTGCACCCAGCCCCATTTTCTACTATTAAGTAGGAATATCAATTAAGTAAGAGCCTGGACTATGAGAAGCTATTCTTTTTTCTGAGAACAGATCATAGTCCAACACATTTTGACAGGTTTTTCCCTACTGCCATAGCAATATTCATAGCAGATTAGCAATCTAGGGTGGTTTTCAATAAAATGTCAACACTTCTCATTACGGTGTGTTTAACAATAATATCTCACTCAAGGAAAATATTGTGACTTAGATCTCTAAGGTAAATATTATGAAATGAGAACTAATACTGGTTGTTGAATGAAAATACATCAGCATTATATTTTTTCTCTACTAGCAAGCTTCCTTAGTACTTCATTTAATCATCAATTTTCATTCTTCAGAATTGATGTGTAACTGAGTTTTCATAATGTTGTTTCATGGTAATTTGACTACAATGACATCATTTTTGATATCTCTGTAAAAATTGAGAAATCTCCATAATCAGATGATAGTGAATTTCTAGAAATTTATTCTGGTTAAAATTCTCCTTTGAGCATTGAAAGAAGAAAGAAATTTCTTTTGGAAGACAGGTACATATGAACAATTTAAATTTTTACAAGTGTATAACATGACACATGGCTAAACCAGAACTGATGTGATTATAATTTAAGGTTTCTTTTTGTGCTTAAATTAATCAAAACAATTCTGAAAAAAGTCACTAAGTTAATATGGTAAACATTAAAAATTACATATTATAAATTACATTCTCTGAGGAGTAAATGCTATAGCTTAAAAATAGCAATTACAGTGGATAAAATTTAAATAACAACAAGGCTTTTAATATTGTCCTATAGGGCCAGATGTACTTACATGGTTTTTCTAGAGAATAAGTATACCTAGGAATGAAGTATACAGGATTTGTGTGTTGTGTTCCATATATAGGAAACACTACCATTTTCAAAGTGATTGTATTATACCAAAGGGCTTTCCCTACAGCTCTGTATTAAGTTGGTTTCTCCACATTTTTTTTCAGTAAGTATTATCCAGTTTTACAATTTTTGTCAACCCAGTTGATGCAAAATATTATCTCAGTTTGTATTTCATATGAATTAACTGGATTACTAAGAACACTAAGGTCATTTATATGTATTTATTGGTTGCTAATGTTTATTTTCTGAAATGACTGATGTCATCTATTTGATACAAGACATTTTTCTTATTGATTTGTAGGAGTTTAAAAATTAATAAAGATATATTTCAATATATATATTCTGATCACAAAACTAATGAAATCTCTAAGCTTTACATTGCAGATATAGTTTCTCAGTTTCTACGTTGTTTTATAATTTTCTGCATAATTTGATGATAGCAATTTTTTTTTGCTTTTAATGTAGTTGACATATTTAGAAAAAAATATTCCCTTTTTGATTTTTTTTTTTTAAATAGAGATGGGATTTTGCCATGTTGACCATGCTGGTCTTGAAATCCTGGCCTCAAGTGATTCACCCACTTAAGCCTCCCAAAATCCTGGGATTATAGGCATGAGCCACCAGGAGCCACCACGCCCAGCTAGGATTTTTCTTATACCGATTTTGCCTTTTTGTGTCTTCTTGAAAATAATCCTCTCTTATGTCACTATGAAGCTATTTATGTATTCTTCTAAAATTTACAAATTAGTTTTTCACATTGCTTTACTCCATCTTAATTTTTTTTCTATCAGTTGAGATAGGGGTCTATTTTTATTCTACTTTTATTTTATATATAATATATATATTTAATTTTACTTTTATTATATATTATATTATATATTTATTATATATTATACTATATTATATATAGTATATTATATATAATTTTATTATATTATATATTCTACTTTTATTATATATAAATAAAATATATATAAAGGAAAGAGTGTGCACTAATTATCTCACCTCAATTGATTGAAATGTCCATTCTTTTTTCCTCACAGTTAATTCTACTTCTCTCATATGTGATGTTTTCATCTATGTGTGACCTGTTTCCTATCGTCTATAGTTTTCCCGCTGACGATGTCTCTCTTTGGCTTCAACTTCATGGAGAGAAGGGCATTTCCTCTGTGACCTCTCACTGTGCAGTTTCAGCTTTGTTGCCTGGTGCCAGCCGTCAGACCATCCAGCCATTCAAATGGTACCCCTCAGTATGTGTCCTCTAAGCAGCACTTCCTTCCATCCCTGGTTTACCACTACTGATTTATGCACTCTTCTGCTTTCTACGATCCTAGTTTTAAAAGCAATATTTTTTTTTGAAAAATCTTAGGTTTTCTTGGAGGATGTTTTTCTTCCAAAAATGCAAAATTTTCAGGAGCATCCATTCATTCCTTAAATGCCAACTTTTAAAGTGTTAATTCTTGAGTTGCTATTTATGATATAATGATTGTAGCATGTTAAACTAGAAGTCATATCTTGCTTGAAAAAATATTATGGCTTATCATTACATGAATATAACATAAAACAATTAACATTAATTGTCCAAGAATTTAGCTTATTCCTTAAGATATAATTTGTTAGAATTCACTAAAAGTTGGCCACTATTACACATAAACATTATTTTTAATGGCAGTAACTGGAAATTATTCCCCCGGATAATAGAAGCCTTAAAAATACCTCCCAAATAACATTTCATAAGCCTTGTAATAAGAATTAAGAAAACCATAAATAAATTATTATATAATTAATAAATTAGAGGATGCCTTTAGAATTTTCTTCAAATGATGTAAAATAAACCTTTTTTCCATTCTAAAATCATCCTATACGGACCCATCATAAATAAAATGTCGTGAAAGTTTAAGCAAATACATAAATGTTTTTCTCATTCAAGTTCTTATAATGGACAATTTCTGTCACCGGCTTCCTTACCACTGGGCTTGTGTTATTCTAAGCTCACCGTGATCTTTCTGGTAGGCAAATCTGATCATAGCACTTATTCCTCATGTCTCAGCTCTACAACTCCTGTTGCACCCATTTCTCAGACAAGCCGGTTAGTGACAGCCACAGAATTGCTCATAGAATTGTGCTAAGACTATGATTCTCAGACTTTATCATGCATGAAAAACAATTGTCATGCTTGCCAAGAGTGTGGAATCTCAATTCTTCCCACCTTCCTACCATCTTTATATCCTTTAGCATTTCCAGAGTAACACCTTTTCAATTGCCTTTGTGCTTCAATCTCTTTCGCTCTCTTACTCATCTGAGAGACTTGTCTTTGTTTCAGGTAAAAGGTCAAGCATTTTATCGTCTGGTCTAAGAGGTCAAACTGAGTGCATTAGGCAAATTAAATCCTCTCTCATCTGTTCATATTGTATTTTATTCTTGTTTATTTGCCTGTCTCTCTCATGCATGATAAAGTATTGAAAACAAAATTCATTTACACATATTTTTATTACCAAGATAAAATGTCTAGCATAGAGGATGCTCTTAATAAGTAATTGTTGAATTAATTTTAGTACAGATATTAGCTAGACACACCTTGCCTGTGTTTCAGATCTAAATAATGTTGACGTATAATATCTTTGCCAAATTTTCTGCACATTTCCTGATGTTTTAGAACCTCAAACTCTCTAAAGTCTCTAAACCACTGACTGGGATACACTATTTTTTTCTCTTTTCAGTCTTGGGGTGTGCAAAGTTTCCATTTTATCTATCAACTCTAATGTGGAATCCCTGTCTTTCTTTGATTTACACACACATACACACACACACACACACACACACACACACATCCCAGGAAGGCCTTTTTGTGGATATCTGGCTTTGTTAACTATTTGGAAAGACACAAGAAGAATTATATTAAATGACTTTAACAACCAAAAAGTCTTATATAGCAACCCTATTCCTAAAGAAAAAAAAAAGTGCCCACTGTGAATTTTTTATTGTTTATAATGCTCACAGAGGGCCCTGGCTTCTGCCCAATTTGTTGGGTCCCTTATCCTTTACTCTCTAATACCTAATTAAAAGAATTCTAATAAAAAGAATTAATGCAACATTCAGTTGTAGAGCATATAAGAAGAGGAAGAGAATCCTGAGAGCTCTTATTTTAAAATAAACGTAAGGCAAACTCAGGCTAATCTGGATTCTGCAGAACCAACTGCAGATTTTTTAAGTGGGCACTTAGAAAAAGAGCCCACTGTTTCTAATATCTTTTCACTCCTTTCCTCTTGCATTGGACCAAGGAATCCTGACTTCTTAAGCTTATCAGCTGCCCTTTGTCCCTATGTTCAAACTCAGCTTACGCCTAAAACCTTCCCTAAGCCTATTCTTTATAATGAAAATACAACATATTTGCTTTTATACTTATACCCAGACACTATTCTAAGCATAATAGCAAGCATACTTTTTCTATTGCTTATACAAACCTTCTAAAGTATCCTCTTACTTTCCAATTTTACAGAAAACAAATCATGTGGCCTGCTTAAGGTCACAGAGCCAGAAGTGGCAGACCCCAGGCTTGAGACACACTCCATTCCCTAATAGACTCTACTCTTCTTCTTAACTGTGGCATCGGGCGGCGGAGGGGGTGGGGGGTGATATTACTGGAGCCCCAGTCATGTAGCTTCCTGTCTCTGAGTTGGTGGGATTCTCATAGCCAGACCGTTGGCACCCACAAAGATGATCTCAAATTATCAGCCCCTGGGGTGCTTATCTTCCCTGTGATGCCAAAACTACTGTCAGGTTGTTGACTTACAACTGTAAATTATCATCTTATAGACCCCTTGGTGCCCTATTGTCTCCTCAGCTTTAGCCCTTTTAAGTAAAAGACCTACTCATTGAGATCTTTTTGGAATTCACAGCTGCTGGACATGAAAAGGCATTTTCTGCCATCATTTCTTGTCTTCTGGAACTTGTGTCATAAGTCCTGATAACTTTGCCTACTGTGACAGGGATATTTGTAAAGGGTAGCTTTCAAGTATTGTGTAACTTACAAGCTAGTGCAAAGATTAACTGCCATTTCTCTCTTATGATATTCTGTATGTTTAATTTGATACTTAAGACAGTCTAAACAATAGCCCAGGTTTATTGGCCAAATTTTGGGCATAATTTAGGTCTGGTTTTGTCCAAGTCTAGACCTATTCTTGACACTGTAATCCCACATTCTACTATCCTAACATTTTTCTCTTTTTGTGTCTTAGTATTTACCTCTCTTATATTTCTGGTTCTGCAGAATCCAGATTAGCATATCAGTTTGTCTTACATTTAAAATAAAGCTCTCAGGATTCTCTTCCTCTTCTTATATTCTCTACAACTGAACATTGTATTAATTTTATATATAAGTAAATATGTCTTCCTTTGGGAGGGTTAATATTTGAATTAAAACATGTACTAAACCCATATTGAGCACTCACTCTTGGCAAAAGTAGACTTCAGTATACTTTTCTGATTTCAGAGAACAAATCAAAGCCTTAGTTCTCAGCTTCAGAATCCACTTTGTCCCCTGAGGCTTAGTCTGGTGAAAATTACCTTAAAATGTCATGTTTTCTTCCAGTGACTGGAAGACATAAATGGCCTCAAGAAAATATTTGACTGAAAGTTAATCACAGGGACATCAACTGAGCAAGAATAGAATTCAGAAGGGAAGTGGCTCAGAAGAACAACAGGCTGGTTGGGCACGTGATACCAAGGAGAACTAGAGCTCCAGGCAAGACCTAGTGTAGTTCAGCCATGAGGAGAACCAACAGATCCATCACTCAGCAAATTGCCCATGCCCCAAACTCAGTTCTGCTTAGCAAATAAAAACTGTTATTTATAGTTATGCAATTATATTAAAAAGAATCATAGAAAATGAAAAGTAATTTAATCATCTATAATAAATATATTTGCCTGTAGATTCTTTTTGGAAGAAAAGAGAAAATTGGTAGTACAGATGAGTGGAGAGATAGCAATTGCACCTAGTAAGAAAACTGACACTACAGATTTCTAAGAGTTCACTAGGGGTTGAAGCCAGATAACCTGGGCTCAAATAAGGCTTCATCATGTATTAGTTGTTTTACCCTTAGACAAGTCACCTCACTTCTTGGATCTCAGTTTTGTCATCTGTAAAACTGGGATAACTGTAGGTCCTAACTTATAAGCTTATCGTAATTAAACAAATTATAATTATGGAGCACATTAGAGCAATGCCTGGCATTTCCATCAGAATAAAAGGTAGAAAAATGCAACACATTTAAAAAGCAGCCACATCTAGTTTATGGAAGCTTCAGGCTGATGGGTGCAGCAAACCACCATGGCACATGTATACCTATGTAACAAACCTGCACGTTCTGCACATGTATCCAAGAACTTAAAGTAAAATTAAATGAACAAACAGACAACTATTGCCATTTGGATCCTCGAGGACTGCTGAGAGGAGAAAGGGGGATAATACAATGTTAACAATAAATGGAGTCTCTTGAAAATTAGGCATATGTGGTTAATGCTGCTGCTCTCTGAATGTTTGTGTAGCTGCAAAATTCATAGATTGAAACTTACTCACCAAATGATGATGTGAGTAGATCATTAAAAAACCGATTGGTATTAGTACCGTTATAAAAGACAACCTAAGAGCCGCCTTGTCTCCTTCTGCTGTAAGGACTCAGTGAGAAGAGAAAATGCCCTCTCTGATCTGGGATACAAGCCCTCACCAGACATCGAATCTTCCAGTCCCTTGATTTGGATTTCCAGCCTCTGACTCTGTGAGAAATAAGTGTCTGTGGTTTTAAGCCACCCAGTCTGTGGTATTTTGTTATAGCAGCCTGGATGGATGAAGGCAGTTACCTTAGAAAAGGAAAAGAATTAAGCCATATTATGTTTCCGCATTCTGTTTTCCCTAAACTCTAGCTGAAAAGGAAATTCTACTGGGTAATATTTAAAGTTGCACCTTTTAAAAGAAATTTTTAAAAACTCACTTATATAAGGCTGAGACAGGACTGTGTATTTTCAAACAAAATACTTTTAAAGCTTAGCTATTTTTCCCTTTCACCTATTAAAGTGAACTCCTTTAAAATATAGTATTTTAAGATAGCATTTTATATAACAAATCCTGAACTGCATCATTAAGGTTCTGTATGCTAAATAATTCCAAGCTTTCAGTTACTCACACCAATCAGAGATAGAAAAGTAGGTCCCCAATCCTATTTTTCTAACAGTGGAGGAGAAGCAATTGACACATCAGTGATGTTCTTTATCACTTACAAGATGAACTTTCATTGTTTCCAGATTTCACATTACTTTCAATTTTACATGAGCAAGAGTCTAAAACAAGCATAAATCTAAATCAGGTGAGCCAGATAATGATCTGATTTTTTTAAACAAAGCCCAAACATTTCTAGCTATGTGTATAATAACACTTTGTTTAAAAGATGCTGATTATTATAATATTGGCAGCTTTTATTCTTCCCATTTTTCACAGAAGGTAGCAAAGATGTATGAATTCATAAATGTGGATACACATGTAATTCCAGGGAGATAGAATAGGAAATGATGTGTTGGCTTTTCTAGCATTAAACAATTAAAATTAAATACATGCAATGAAATATGGTTTTTCCCCTTGTGAGAATATCATTCCCTCCAGAATAGTACAAACATAGGGTACAGTTAAAGTGATGACAGCACATTGTACAATTAGGACAGCAGTTATTGTCTTGGATAGTTATAAGAATTACAAACACTTTTGTTGACAAATATCTTGATAAACACAAAAATGGAGAATAACACAGTTTTCAAGTACATAATGTGGAATCCCCATGGTAGCTTTCATGAACTGAAACATCACTACTTGCCGTTTTTAGGAGTTTTATTAGTCCCACAGTTGCTTTAGAAATTGAATGTAATTCCCAGGAAGTGGTAATAACTTCAGCCCTTAAAACTAAATTTTTACTTAATAGAAAAACAGATATTAGAGTAATAGTAAGCATAAAGTATGCATGTGTATTTGTATATACATGCATGTCAGAGAGATGTTCATATATGCATATTTGACATAGGGAGTATGATAAAATCAGCTCTTTTTCCCTTGTTTTCTAGGTAAGCAAAATGAAATTCTAAGTACTAACAAGACACCTGGCATGGGACACGTGCTTGGAAATATGTCAAAAGATCAGGGCTGCAAAATTTTAGTTGAGAGATACCTAAAAAGTAATGCACTGGACTTTCCTTCACGTCTACAGACTCCCAGATGAATAAAGGGTGTTGGACCTAGAATGACCCTCAGGCTAACTTTATCTCTCACCCAAGCAAACTGAGATCAGGAGAGATTAAATAATTTCCAAGGTGAAAGGATGTGAATTTCGTATCTTCTGATGCCATCCATTTGTTGCAGAGAACTTATGCTTAGCACCATGGCCTGACAAAACAGATATCAGAATACCTAGTCACTTAATGAGGAAAGAGAGAATCACATGCATATCAAAGTTGATGGACTCTGTGAAGTTTGAATTTGACAAATAATTTTATTCTAATATTTTTTAAATTACAGATATATATCATCTTAGATTTAGACACATATTTCTCAAACCAAGAGTCCACTCTAAAGGATTCAACACTCTACAATAAAATGAATAAGCAAACAGGTTACCAGCTCTCATTCTCTCCAGAATTATTATTTATTTATTTATTTATTTATTTTGAGATGGAGCCTTGCTCTGTCACCCAGGCTGGAGTGCAATGGCACGATCTCGGCTCACTGCAACCTCCACCTCCCAGGTTCAAGCAATTCTCATGGCTCAGCCTCCCAAGCAGCTGATTTTTATATTTTTAATAGGGACGGGGTTTTGCCATGTTGGCCAGGCTGGTCTCGAACTCCTGACCTCAGGTGATTCATCTGCCTCAGTCTCCCAAAGTGCTGGGATTACAGGCATGAGCCACCACGCCCAGCCCCTCTCCAGAATTATTTAAGAGTTAATCAATGTAACTAGTTAAGAGAAAATTTAACTCCCTCCCCAAAAGTGGGGGCTTTTGACAAATTTATTGAAACAAGTAGCAAAATATCTCATGTCTTGCAAAGTGAAATCTAGACACATCTAAGAAAATGTTATTAAAAAATCATAGAATTACTAGGTTACAATGTAGAATATCTGTAGTCATTGAACAACTTTCTAGACATGAAACAAAAATTGACAACTGAAAAAAATGGAAACATTAAAAACTTTTAGCAGTGGTCAAGATGGTGGACTAGAAGCAGCTTGACTGCACTGCTCTCACTGCAAAGAGACAAAGTGGCGAGTGAACACTGGCTCTGCACGCTGATCTAAGAAACCACATCAGGATCCATCGAGGAAGGGAAGAGCCATGGAGAACAAAGAAGAGCATAGCTGGGCAGCTGCCCATCAGGGACCTATGTGGAGCCAGCAGAAGTTCCTCAACATGGAGAAAGGGTGAGCAAGTGAGAGCCCCTGGTGATACACACTTCCCACAGGGATCTGTGCAAGACCGAGAATGGGAGAATCCCCCCTCATCCCCCTAAGTCTCTGGACTAATACAGAAAATCATTTGGAGTTTTTCCAGAAGCAATATTGAAGTTCACAGGGACTCCCACCGGCCTTGAATCCCAGAGGAGCTTGTCACCAGTGGCTATAGCCACAACGGAGGCTGCAGTCATCATGCATGGGAGCAATAAGATTGCTCCACTCCCCTCCTCCATCTTCCAGCACACTGGCCCCACCTCTCCCTGAATTATGTGGGGAAACACCTGGGTGGCTGACAGGGCGACTCCACCCACCCCACACTGCTTCTACCTAGGTTCACATGCTGGCTGGGGCTTCCAACACAACTGGACCCACTTCTGCCTGAACACTGGGTGGGCGAAGCTCCATGCACCCCTGGGAAGTACCTGGACAGCATATCAGGCAAGTCCACCCAATCCTGTGGCTCCTTGCAGGGTGGGACATGCAAGCTGGGGTTTCCAGCACAGTAAACCTGCCCTCAACCTAAACTCTGCAGGTGGGTGCAGCTTCATGTTCCTCCAGGAAGCACTCAGAGTGGATTAGGTGACCCAACCCACCCCTGCTGTTCCCATCTGGGTGGGACACATAAGCTGGGAGGGGCTTCCAGTGACTTGCTTCTGCCTGAATTCTGTGGGCGGGTGCAACTCCATATTCCTCCAGGAAACACACAAGTGTTGGAACAGGTGAATCTGCCAACCCCCACTCCTCCTTAGTGGGTAAAACCCATCTGCTTAGGAGGCATCAAAGCAGGGAGGTCCCCCACCCTCAGAACACTGAAAGGGGTGTGATATCTGGGTTCACAGGCCAGAGGGAGGCAGGAAGTGCCTCACTCCACAGAGGTGGTCTGGAAGGGCATGACCTATCTGCCAACCTGTCCTTTGCATGAGGAAGCCCCGTGGTCCCAAACATGTAACAAAGAAAATACAAGTGTGGTACCAGTAATTACAGGGCCCTCCTCCAAGGCTCAGGAGTGGACCAGGTGAAGGAGTCATTTCTCTCCCCCTACCACAGAGCACTACTGCCAATATGCCAAAAAAATACAAAAAAAGAAAAAGCATGAGGCTAAGAGCCAATCTGTGGGTACCACTCTTAAGTGCCACCTACTGGATTATAGCCCAAATTATAGCACCAAAATATTTTGCTAGTGTACAGTGCTTGTGAAAAGTAAGGCAACAATCTAGTCACAGATAAAGAATATTGGTCCTCTGAAAGCACCAAGAAGCAAAGCCAACTGACTATATTCAACTCATATCACATTTACAGGAATACGAGGCTTCATACATGAGAAAGAATCAGTGGAAGAACTCTAGCAATTCAAAAAGCCAGAGTGTCCCCTTACCTTCAAACCAATACAGCAATGGTTCTTAACCAGATTGAAATGACTAAAATGACAGACACAGAATTAAGAATCTTGATAGCAAGCAAGCTCATTGAGTTCCAGTAGAAAGTTGAAATTCAATCTAAGGAATCAAATGATCCAGGAGCTAAAGGACAATATTACCATTTGAAGAAAGAACCAAACTGAACTTCTGGAATGGAAGAATTTCACAATACAATCATAAGCATTAACAATAGAATAGTTCAAGATGAGGACAGGATCTCAGAATTTAATGATCAATTATTTGAATCAACTAAGTCAGACAAAAATAAGGAATGTAAAATTTAAATTCTAGTTCTTCTCTCAGGATAATTTTAAAAATAAGCAAAACCTCTGAGAAATATGTAATTATATAAAATGACCAAATCTGTGACTCATTGGCATTCCTGAAGAGGAGAGAGAGTAAGCAAGTTGGAAAAAATATTTGAGGATATAGTCCTTGAGTATTACCCCAATCTTGCTAGCAAGGTGGACATACAAATTAAATAAATACAGGAAACCCTTGAGAGATACTAAACAAGATAAGCATCTCCAAGGCACATAACTATCAGATTTACCAAAGTCAACACCAAAGAAAAAAGTCTTAATGGCAGCTAAAAAGAAAGGTTAGGTCACCTACAAAGGGAACACCAACAGGCTAGCAGTAGACCTCTCAGCAGAAATCTTACAAGCCAGAAGAGACTGGGGGCTTCTTTTCAGCATTCTTAAAAAAAAAAGGAATTTCAACCAAGAATCTCATATCCTGCCAAATTAAGCTTCATAAGCAAAGGAGAAATAAAATCTTTGTCAGGCAAGCAAGCACCAAGGGAATTCATTGCCACCAGGGCAGCATTACAAGAGGTCCTTATGGGAGTGTTAAAGTAGGAAACAAAGGATTGAAACCTGCTACCACACTAACACACTCAAGCACATAGCCCACAAATAATATAACAGAACTACACAATCAAATCGACAAAAGAAACAGCTAACAACATAATGGCAAAACCAACATTTTGCATATCAATACTAATGCTGAATGTAAATGGTCTAAACGCCCCACTTAAAGGTATAGACTGGCAAGCTAGATAAAATGACAAGACCCAACTGTCTGCTGTCTTCAAGACAAAACATTATATGTGTCACCTCACATATAATGACAGCCACTGGCTAAAAGTAAAAGGATAGAGAAAGATCTACCATCCAAATGGAACACAAAAAGAGCAAGAGTTGCTATACTTATATCAGATAAAATAGGCTTTAAACCAACAAAAATAAGGAAAGACAAAGAGGGGCATGACATAACGATAAAGCGTTCAATTCAACAATAAGACTTAACTATCCTAAATATAAATGCTCCCAACACGGTAGCACCCAGATTCATAAAAAAAGACTTAGCCACACAATAATAGTGGGAGACTTTAACACTTCACTGACAGTGTTGGAAAGATCATCAAGACAGAAAACTAACAAAGAACTTCCGGAATTAAATTCAACACTTGACCAACTGGACCTGATAGACATCTACTGAATACTCTACACAATGAACACAGAATATACCCTATTCTGACCTACACACAGAACATATTCTAAGATCAATCACATATTTGGTCATAAAATAAGTGTCAAAAAAATTTAAAAAATCAAAGTCATATCAATCACACTGTAGGACCATAGTGTAATAAAAATAGAAATCAATACCAAGATGCCTCAAAACTACATAAAATTATGGAAATTAAACAACTGCTTCTTGATTAGCTGTTGGGTAAACAATACAATTAAGGCAGAAATAAAAAAACCTTTTAAATTAATGAAAATAGAGACACAATTTACCCAAATTTCTGGGATACGCCTAAACATGTTAAGAGGAAACTTTATAGTGCTAAATGCCTTCATCAAGAGGCTAAGATTTTAAATTAATGATCTAGCATGACACTTAGAGGAACTAAGAAAAAAGAACAATCGAACCCCAATGATAGCAGAAGAAAGTAAATAAATAAAATCAGAGAGGAAATGAACAAAATTGAGACCCAAAAGTATATACAAAGGATAATTAAACCAAGAGTTGTTTTCAAAAGAATAAACAAGATTGATAAATCACTAGCTAGATTAACAAAGAAAAAAGAGAAAAGATCCAAATAAGCCACATGAGTGCCATCAGAGATGGCAAAGATGACATTACAAGTTATCTAACAGAAATGCAAAAGTTCCTCAGAGACTCTTGTAAACAGCTCTATGGACACAAACTAGAAAATCTAGTGGAAAAGGAAAAATTCCTGGAAATACACAACCTTCCAAGGTTGAACCAAGAAGAAGGTAAAAACCTGAACAGACCCATAATGTGTTCCAAATTGAATCAGTAATAAAAAGCCTAACCATAAAAAAGGGTCTTGGACCACATGGATTCACAGCTGAATTATATCATATGTACAAAGAAGATCTGGCACCAATTCTTTTGAAATTATTTCTTAAAAGTGAGAGGGAGGAGATTCTCCATAACACATTCTACAAAGCCAGCATCATCCTGATACCAAAATCTGGCAGACACAATGAAAAAAGAGAAGTTCCAGTCAATATCCTTGATCAACATAGACCCCAAAATCCTCAACAAAATACTAGGAAACTGAATTCAGCAGCACATCAAAAAGTTAATTCACCATGATCAAGTAGCCTTTTCTTGGGATGCAAGCTTGGTTCAAGATAGACAAATCAATAAATGTGATTCACCACATAAACAGAATAAAAAACAAAAACCATATGATTATCTCAATAGACAAAGCCATTTATACGATCCAATATCCTTCATGATAAAAACCTTTAGCAGGTTGGGCACTGAAGGAATATACCTCAAAATAATAAGAGCCATCTATGACAAACCCACAGTCAACATCATACTGAATGGGCAAAAGTTGAAGTCATTCCCCTTGAGAACTGGAAGAAGACGAGGATGCCTACTCTCACGCTCCTATTCAGAATAGTAGTGGGAGTCCTAGCCAGAGTAATCAGTCAAGAGAAAGAAGTAAAAGGCATCAAATAGAAAAAGAAGTTAAATTATCTCTCTTTGCTGGCAATATGATTCTATACATAGAAAACCCTAAAGACTGTGGAACTACTCCTTCAACAAACAACCAACTTCAGTAAAATTTCAGGATATGAGATCAATGTACAAAAATCAGTAACATTTCAAAACACTAATAAAATTCTAGCTGAGAATCAAATCCTCCTGATGGAGGAAGGAGAACGGAGGGAGACATGGGCTTAAAAACACATATTGAATACTATGATCATTAAATGGGTGACGGGATCATTTGTACCCTAAAACTCAACATAGCTCGTTTGGTTTCGGGGTACATTGTTAAAGTTCTCTGTACAAAGTTGTTTCTAGTTAGTTTATTATAACATAAGACACTCATGTAATCAACCTTCATCCAAGGTTTTTGAGATGATGTACCCCTTCATCTAATATAAAAGTTTTAAGTATAAAAAAGCATAGTTTGCCACATGTTTTGTGTAAAGGCAAAAGAAGATAAACCTAAAATGTATATACTAAAAAACAGAATAATAAAAACTTGTTTGATAACAAATACCACATAGAAGGTAAAGAGACAAACAGCAAACTAGGAATCTGTATTGCAGAAAAGGGTTTAATATCCTTAAAACCTAAAGAACTCTTCTAAAGAAATAAAGTTATGAATATTTCAGCAGAAGAGATATCCTAAGTAAGGAATATTTACAAATAACTTCTAGTAGAAAGCTAAATAACAATAAGAAAATAAGTTTACTTTCACTAGTAATAAAAATCCAATCCAAACAAAAGGTGACGTTATTTTTTTCTTTTATAACTTTGGCCAACGTGAAGAAGAAGTGAAAAGCAGTTCTGCTGTATGGACCAGAAAAGCCAAAATGGTTCTTTCAAAAGACCAACAAAAACGGTTCACAGAGAGAAGAAAATGGAAATGATGATATATGGAATGCCTGTTTCCAGTCTTTCTTGAGTCCAGGCTTCATTCCTGCTTTTGGTTTCTATGAAATGCTTCTAAATCCTTACAACATCTTCTCCTTTTATTTAAGCTGGTTTGAGTTGAGTTTCTGTTGCACACAAATTAAGAGGCAGAGTCATAAGTAGTAATAAAATAACCTATTGCAGTATCAACAAAAAAAAGAAAGGATAACCCATAACATAAATATGACGTAAGTCCTAAGTCCATCAACTTATGAAAAATCAATTAGAGCATCTACATAGGCTTTAGGGGTCTCACGTGCCATGCACAAGGACCTGGGTTAGAGACACTGAGCTGGAGGAATGGTAAGTAAGGTAGGACGGTATTTCTATACTATTATTAAGTAGTGAGTTTCTCCAAATTTTCATGTGGGTACCGGGCTCATTTTTAAAGTATTATAAATGATCTGGTGAGTGAGTTCACAGAGACTGAAATGCCAGACTGTGAAATGCCAGCTGCAGAAATATTTCAAAAACCTGTGTCAGTGGGCAGAAAATTGGCGTATGAACTTCCAAAAGGATAAATATGAGGAAACGCCTTTAAAAGAAATTTGTTTCATCTACACATAAAGAATGCAAATGACCTATGAATCATTCTCTGAAGACAGCCCAGCAGACTTCCCTAGGAAAGGTTATAAAACCACCTCATGGAATTACTTTGGCATAAATCCAGGATACACAAAGGTGGCTCTAAGTATCAAAAACACCCGAGGAATATGGTCACAACTGCAGGTTGCTAGGTGCACCCAGCATCATATTGATGATAAATTGCTCTTCAAAGTTTTACTATAGTATCGATCTAGTATTCTGATGGCTGGCTGGATAAATTAATTTCAGGCAGAGTGCTTATGGATAGAAATGGAAAATGTTGCATGTATGTGTGTTTTAAAATTTATTTTGCATATTTTCCATAGTGCATATATTTGTTATTAGTATACTTATCAACATAACCTGTAGATAAAAAGTCAAAACTGGAATGTCTTTCTCAAAAAAAATATAATGGAATTGGAAGCATACGTATGTGGTATAATGTTTGTGTGAATGAAGTAAACACATCGTTCTGTGATCTGGTCAAGTATTTCTTCTGATGTGGGGAGGCAATAGGTCTTTATCTTATGTAAAATTATAATAAAGACTTTACATAACACTACTTTGCCTCCTCTTATCCTCCAAAGTAGCTACAGTAAAATTTCAGTTTAAAACAGTATTGAGTTTTGACTTTATTATGAATATGTAAGTATTTTCATCACCAAGCTGAGTAAAATACAGTTATTACATTTCTTCTTTTTTCTGCAAATGTTTGCTTTTCCTATAATTAACAATGCCTAGATTTTCCATTTGCTTATGTTTTTACTGCATGGACATGAATTTGCCCAAATTCTGCAACTCTGTAAAACTCTTCTCACTTATATTCAGTGCATCATGTGATAATTCCTTTCTTTTCCTAGTCACCCTTTTCTGAATTTTTGTTACTGCCTGGAAAACTTTCATTTACAGATTTCCACCCTTCTGCTCCAAATTTATCCAGTCTTTTTCTTGGTCTGCTGCCAAATATTGGAACTTACCTTTGCTTATATTCTGAAAAATCCTTTCTCCTCTCTCTTCTGTTAAATAAATCTCAGATTTTTCTATTTTTTTAATTTATTTTGAAGGGGGCCATATTCCAGTTGCTGTCAAGTAAGAATCTCCAGTTGTATGTATATATTTGCAACTATGTAGTCTCAAAAGAGCTTTATTTTGCTCTCACAGTTTAACACTTTGGCTGGTGATAAAAATTTTATGTGAAATTCATTTTCCCTCAAAATTTTCAAGATACTTTAGTTGATTTTATTGCTTCTTGTGCTGCTATTGAATTCTGTGCTATTATGGTTCCTAGTCTTTTATATACAACATTTTTTTTTTGCTTTGAAAGCTTTTAGAATTTTTTGTTTATTTCATAGGTTCTTAATTTTTACCATAAGTATGCCTTAGTAAAAATATTTTTCTTGCATTATGCAGGGTATGCAATGGGCACTTTAAATCCAGAAGCATATGTACTGTAAAATACTCTTTAATTCCTTGCAACTCTTTTCCCTTTGGTTTCTCTGGTTTCTCTGAAAAGCCATCAGATTTTTTCTTCTTTTCTAATATGTTAGATCCTGTTATACATTTTTAGTTTTTCTTTTGTTCTGCCTTCTGGAATATTTAATTGAATTGCTCTTCAAACTATTCTCTTGCTTTTTAAAATTCATCGTATTTTATTCCCATGAGCTCATTCCAAATTCCTGTCTATCACCTCCTGTTCATATTTCATAAATGTAATATCTTCTCTTACTCTGAGAATGTTGCAGTTTCAATATTGTAATCAGGCATTCTATATTTTTTTTCCTGATTTATAGTTATCTTTCTTTCTAAATTTTACTTCCTTATTTTTGGCCTTTCGCTTTAGCGGTTTTTCTTAAAGATGCTTGTTTAGTAATTAAGGTTTAAAAATAAGGCATTAAAATGACTAGATACACTGTTTATATGATGGGCTGGACTATTTGCATTTCACTTATGGGGATTGAATGGGTATTTTTTGGAAGAACACACAACTGCCAATATGTGTAGGACTTTTCTCTGGAGACATACAGACTTTTTGCAGGAGATTCCGCTAACCCTTGCATTGGAGGAGAGGGCGACTGAAACCAGTGTGTGAGGAGCTGAGTTGGGGAAGACTAGTGATCTGACTGATTAGGCATAGACTCACGTCATCCCCTTTATTCCAGTCCTGTGTCTAACACTGACCCTCTTCTGTTCTCAATAGTACCCAAGTCCAGATATTCTTCAATTGAATTTCCCCAGCGAATTAACTCCCCTCTCACAGGTTGTTGCTCAGCACCCTGGAAGAAGAAGGAGATCTGATATCTAGCTACTTTATATTCAGATATTCAGCCAATCCTGGGAAAACTTTCTAAGATTTCTGACATCAAGTTCTGGGTTTTTGCAGCATGAATTGGCTTCTTCTCATGAGTAACACTTCTGCAGGCTTTTCGTTTTCAACTTTCTCAATTTCTGTTATCTTTTTTTTTTTTTATTGCATTTTAGGTTTGGGGGTACATGTGAAGAACATGGAAGATTGTTGCATAGGTACACACATGGCAGTGTGATTTGCTGCCTTCCTCCCCATCACCTATATCTGGCATTTCTCCCCATGCTATCCCTCCCCAACTCCCCACCCCCCACTATCCCTCCCCTTTTTCCCCCGACAGACCCCAGTGTGTGATACTCCCCTCCCTGTGTCCATGTGTTCCCATTGTTCAACACCCGCCTATGAGTGAGAACATGCGGTGTTTGATTTTCTGTTCTTGTGTCAGTTTGCTGAGAATGATGGTTTCCCAGGTTCATCCATGTCCCTACAAAGGACACGAACTCATCGTTTTTGATGGCTGCATAATATTCCATGGTGTATATGTGCCACATTTTCCCTGTCCAGTCTATCATCGATGGGCATTTGGGTTGGTTCCAGGTCTTTGCTATTGTAAACTGTGCTGCAATGAACATTCGTGTGCATGTGTCCTTATAGTAGAACGATTTATAGTCTTTTGGATATATACCCAGTAATGGGATTGCTGGATCAAATGGAATTTCTATTTCTAGGTCCTTGAGGAATCGCCACACCGTCTTCCACAATGGTTGAACTAATTTACACTCCCACCAACAGTGTAAAAGCGTTCCTATTTCTCCACATCCTCTCCAGCATCTGTTGTCTCCAGATTTTTTAATGATCGCCATTCTAACTGGCGTGAGATGGTATCTCAATGTAGTTTTGATTTGCATTTCTCTAATGACCAGTGATGATGAGCATTTTTTCATATGTTTGTTGGCTTCATGTATGTCTTCTTTTGTAAAGTGTCTGTTCATATCCTTCGCCCACTTTTGAATGGGCTTGTTTGTTTTTTTCTTGTAAATGTGTTTCAGTTCTTTGTAGATTCTGGTTATCAGCCCTTCGTCAGATGGGTAGACTGCAAAAATTTTTTCCCATTCTGTTGGTTGCCGATTCACTCTAATGACTGTTTCTTTTGCTGTGCAGAAGCTATGGAGTTTGATTAGGTCCCATTTGTCTAATTTGGCTTTTGTTGCCACTGCTTTTGGTGTTTTGGTCATGAAGTCCTTGCCTACACCTATGTCCTGAATGGTTTTGCCTAGATTTTCTTCTAGGGTTTTTATGGTGTTAGGTCTTATGTTTAAGTCTTTAATCCATCTGGAGTTAATTTTAGTGTAAGGTGTCAGGAAGGGGTCCAGCTTCTGCTTTCTGCACATGACTAGCCAGTTTTCCCAACACCCTTTATTAAACAGGGACTCGCTTCCACATTGTTTGTTTTTGTCAGGTTTGTCAAAGATCAGGTGGTTGTAGATGTGTTGTGTTGCGTCGGAGGTCTCTGTCCTGTTCCATTGGTCTATATCTCTGTTTTGGTACCAGTACCATGCTGTTTTGATTACTGTAGCTTTGTAGTATAATTTGAAGTCTGGGAGTGTGATGTCTCCAGCTTTGTTCTTTTTGCTTAGAATTGACTTGGCTATGCGGGCTCTCTTTTGGTTCCATATGAAGTTTAAGGTGGTTTTTTCCAGTTCTTCAAAGAAGGTCATTGGTAGCTTGATAGGGATAGCGTTGAATCTGTAAATTACTTTGGGCAGTATGGCCATTTTGACAATATTGATTCTTCCTAGCCATGAACATGGAATATTTCTCCATCTGTTTGTATCCTCTCTTATTTCATTGAGCAGTGGTTTGTAGTTCTCCTTGAAGAGGTCCTTTACGTTCCTTGTTAGTTGTATTCCTAGGTATTTTATTCTCTTTGTAGCAATTGTGAATGGCAGTTGGTTCTTGATTTGGCTGTCTTTAAGTCTGTTATTGGTGTATAGGAATGCTTGTGATTTTTGCACATTGATTTTATATCCTAGACTTTGCTGAAGTTGCTTATCAGTTTCAGGAGATTTTGGGTTTGATTTGTGTTCCTATTGTTGACATGTCTAAGCCATTGCTGGCTTATGTCTTTTGTCTTTACTTCCTTTAATGTCATTATAGCCATTTTAAGAAACGAGCACTGATAAGTGAATGTGTTCAATCCACCATGATATGCTTGTAATGGTGAAATTTATGATGGTTTAATGTGTCTTCTGTGTTCCTTCCACAATTGGGTTGTCAAAGACTGAGCCTAGTGTTCCTCAGGATTGTGCTACTGCTGATGTGAATCCCTGGTTACAACTAGAAAACTTTGCAATAGATATTAGCTTTTCCAAATATCTGCTTTAATGGATAAGCCTTGTATTAAAGTGAGAATGGAATGAAAATATACATATGTTCAAAAGTATGGCTGGTAAACTAAAGCATTGCTTTTGTTCCCATGTGCAAGAACACACATAGTCACTTTAATTTAGAAATCTGTGCTTAAAGTATTTCTTCCACTTAAAATATTTACTTATTCTTGAATTATTTTACAAAGATAACAGTAGTATTCCATAGCTACTTAAAATATTTTACAAAGTAAAATTGTCAATGGGAAAGCAGTGAATTTTCTTACATTCACACTAATTTGTAAGTATCTGTATTGGACCTAAGATTCTTTCATAAAAGCATGTTTTCTAAAGAGATGAGGAAAGACAGTCTGAAAACGTGGTAGTATAGGCTGTGACATTCTCTCCTGAGAAGATAGGGACTCAGATGAGAAAACTAGAAGGAATAGGACTGGCTTTCCAGGAGTTTTTACTTGGTGGTATTGGACTGGGTGGGCTGACAGGTAAAACTTCTGATGCAGAGTTACATACAGCAAGATCAGTGTGTAGCCAGAGGCCCCTAGGCCACTATCACTTTGGCCAACACATTAAGGACTATCCTGCTCAGCCCTGGATGCCCAGAAATCCTGAAAGTCACTGAGAAGTGTTTGAACTCCTGGGACCCCCATGCATATTTTGAATATATAGGAGAACAAAACATAAATTAAATGCCAATTTTCTTATAATTATTGACACTCTAAACTTAGTTATGTTTGCCTGTTAGAATAGGTCATCTCCCCAAATTCTTGAGGATGGTACTTAGTAAGGCTTACATTTCTCTCTCTCTTTTCTTTGTTTTAGGGATGAGGAAGTTTGCTGTTAAGATTTTTCCAGAGATGTTCAAGTTCAAAGATGTTACACAATTGGAGGCATCACATCAATAGTGAGGAGCTGACCCTGAAACTCTCTCAGGTCTGATTTTCAGTGTGTCCCAGAAAATATCCTTTTTACTCTTATTCTCTATTTCCCCTAAAGTGCTTTATTTTCCAGGTTAATCAGTTTTTAGTTCCTCAATAATTCCTCATAAGACACACTTTTCTAGAACTTTCCTGATCTAATTAGGAAGGCAGTATTGCTATTGGTAAAGAAATTGGGATCTGACCATAATTTGGGTTCAATCTCAGCTTTACCACTTACTAGCTGTGTGACATTGGGCAAGTCGCTTAACTTCTCTGTTCTTTACTTTCCTAATTTGGACGTGGTGATATTAATAGTACCCCCTAAGAGGTCTCCTATGAGAATAAAATGAATTTATAGGTGGCCCATTAAAAATGCTTAGTAAATATTATTCACTAGTTGGCTACCAGTTAGTTACTCTCTTCAGAGTGTTCTTGACTTGATAATATTCTCTCCATTGAAGTATTAATCTGGATGTGAGTTGACCAATGTATATGATGGGAAATCCTAAGAGGATATCAATTCATAGACAATGTTTACAACATTAAGTCTGCCAAATTCAAATTCAGCCAAGGGTACCAACCTTAAGTATTTTGCCTTCCCTTTTTCCTCTCTCTGTTCCTTTTTTCTCTCTGTGTCTACATATGTGTGTGTGGGGTGTATGTGTGTGTGTAAATATCTTGTCATATATGTGATATAAAATCAATATGTAATATTTGTAAAACTGTCTTCATCAAAATTATATATGATGATTATTTTGTCCAATAAGAAATATAACCTGAAACTTTAAATATTTATTTATTAAGTTTGAGACAGAGTCTTGCTCTGTCGCCCAGCCTGGAGTACAGTGGTGCCATCTCAGCTCACTGCAAGCTCCACTGCCTGGGTTCAAGTCACGCCTGCCTCAGCCTCCCGAGTAGCTAGCTGGCATTACAGGTGTGCACCACCATACCTGGCTAATTTTTTTTTTTTTTTTTAAGAGAGCCAAGGTTTCACCATGTTGACCATGCTGGTCTTGAGCACCTGACCTCAGGTAATCTGCCCGTCTTGGCCTCCCAAAGTGCTGTGATTAAAGGCATGAGCCACCATGCCCAGTCACATTTTGTTAATTACACGTAAAGTAACATTGGCTTGACTTCTACTTTCCAACACCTTGGTCTGTGCTATTATCTTCTAGATTTCTGCAAGTGTATAAGAAGCTTGCATCAACATAGTTTTTCTTATTCCTTTTCTAATTCCTCTTTAAATGCAGAAACCTAGCCCTTTGAGTACCACTATATATGTACTCAGATAAAAATTCCTGGAGTCTAGTAGGTTCTGTTGATCCTGTGTGGGAGAGAGGGACATCCACGTGTACAGGTAATTTTGAATGACACAATTAGCACCATCATTATGACTTTTGGTTACTTCTCCCTAGGGCGGTTTCATTGGTCCTACAACAAATTGTAGCCTCCTGCCATTTATTCTTCCTGGGTTTTTCCTCCAGGAAAAATTGAAAAGAACTTACATTAGGATTTTTTCTCTCTGCTACAGAAGAAAGAACACAGAAAAAAATGGAATCTAGGGCAGTTTTATTTGACAGAGAATCTTGGAATGGAAGTGCCCACCCTTGTCCCTAGGTTGGGGGTGGGGCAGGTAGTGTGGGGGGTTGGTGAAACTGGAGGCTCTGAGTAGCCAAGAGACAGCAGAGAAGAGCCAGAGGGGCTTGTATTCCACCAAGAATCCTGCAAAATTGAAGCAAACTTTTAGGATGGACTGAAGAGCTGAAATATATGGTACCTAGTTCCTGTTTTTCCTTAGACTATTTCATATGTTTTCCACAATAATTTACAAATACAATTTCATCAATTTTTAAACAAATTGTACATTATTAGCAAAATCATTTAAAAGAGCTTAACCTTTAAAATGATGATTTTCTGGGATTTTAACATACTTTGACCCTCTTTAACTATATTCTCTATTTTTTATATAATTGAAAGAGCTACTCTAAAAATGCATGAGATGACATCATATATTCTGAAAAAAATATGTGGTTAAATAATACAGGTATACATATTAATATATTTTCTGAAAATGTTATATTAACTACAATGGTTTTCAATGATTATTGTGACTTTAAAAAGTATTTTATATAAAAATGATATTATACATTTTATTAAATAGGCCCTCTTATGCTCAAGGCTTGTATTTACGACACTTTTTACATACTGTATGTGATAACTTCTTCTATAATGTTTATTGCAAAATTTGAAACTATCCAAGCGTCAGTGGAAAGCATAATAGAAAACATTTAACATTATATTAAATAATTTGGAGCATATTCATTACTATTATTGCAATAAAAATATTAATGTACATGTACATATTCTTTGGAAATCTGTTAAATATTAGATTTTATTTCATGTTTAATTTTACATATAATTTCAGGCAGCTAATATTTGCATTCTCATCAAAAAGTTTAATCCTCCTTTTGGATTAATGGTCTGCAAAATGTCATGTTAAATGATATCATCACTTCCTATTTAACTTCACACACAGCACAAAATAACCTCATCTAAGTCGTGGAAATTCACTGGCTATTTTTTGAAGGTATCAAAAGCAGAAAAGAGTGGCAAAGAAATGCTCTGAAGAAGAATTACGTAAATACTTTTTCTTCCTGAGAGTCCCACACTCATTTTGCTAAATTTTGAGCCACAGTGAATTCCGATGCCTGAGTATAAAGCCTTGAAAATAGACATTTTCCATGGAAATTCTCATAGGTCTCTTATTATGGTGACTTGGGGGAGACAGCTGAGGCTCCAGGCTCCTATGGGCAGACTCAACTTCTCTCTCCCTTACAGAAGTGGTAAATAATATTGGAACAAAGTGAGTCAGGATACTTAGGATTCACTGTAGCAAAGAGAATTGGAACAACAAAAGCACTCTCACTGATGAAATTGGAATTTTTTTTTTTAATTAACACTTCTAATTAGAATTTAACATCTCACTAGCTTCGTATGGGATTTTCGCTTCCTTAACCTCACGGAAACCTATCTGTTGGCTCTAAATAGGCAGTCACTTACCAGGCGCCACTTGAGGATTTCAATTAATCCCAAATCCTCCAACTTTGGTTTGTGAACTTGTCTTTTTCTCTTGTGCCATTCCCCCCTGTTGGAACACACTCACTCAAAGTGCTCTCAGCAGGTATGACCGGGGCACCCTCCTCCTTGATCCCCACTTCTTTCCTATCTTCAAGAAAGAATTTCATAAATTTGATTGGGCCATTTAAAAGAGATCATTGGTAATAGCATTTGTCATTAGTTAGGCCCCAGCCATGTGCCAGGAGGTGTGACAGAGTCTTTGCAGGCTGTGAGTGGAGGTCTGAGTTAGGTTTGAATCAGCGTCTATCTGCCCACCTCTGTGTTACCCGGGTTAAAGTCGGAAATACAGGCAGTGAACACGTGCCATTCCGAAGCTCTTCTTGCCTGCTTTTCAAAATGTTATCAGCATCAATCAAATCTAAGGTTATTTTCCGTGAATTTTAATTCTAAGGAATAAATGACACTTTGATGTATCCTAGAAAACCTCAAAGCATTTTCGTTCAGACACACCTTGTAAATTGTGCCGTATATCTACAAAAAGAGGATAGTTCACTGTCAAGTATTTGCTGACTCAGTTAAAACTGAAAATGTGGCTGAGCTCAGACTCTGCTAGAGAAGGCGCTGTGGATGGTAAAGGGTCATCAATGTACATACAAGAGTCTATGAAAGTCATCCAGCCTGCTTGTCACTCTCAATCTAGGAAAGAGTGTAGGGGCCAAAGAAAGCAAAATAAAAAAGAATACCTCTAAAATCATGATGCTAATGTGTAGCTGTTAGCATCTCTGAATCCCTGGAAACTTCTGGATAATTGGCCAAAAATTCCTACGTTTTCCTCCAGGGAACCTCATCTAATGATAAAAGTCCCATCATTAGATATTCATTTATTTAACGTTTATCCTATTTTTTTTTTCTGGGAAAAGTTACCTAACTCAGGAGAGATAGGTAGCATTTTGAGTTTCATTTAAACTTGGTGAAGGAACTTGATGAGATCTGTTAATGCAGGTGGTTAGAATAAAGATAAAATCCTGAAGCAGAATTAGGAAAATGGGATCCTTTGGTGGCCAGGAGCTTTGCAGAGTGTGGAAAGAGGAAGGGAGGGAGCAGAGCCCTCCAGGAGCTCCTTCCATTGCCCAGGTCTGCCCTGGCTTGGCCAAGCCACTGTCTTTTCATGGCATGCAAAGGTGGCAAGTGCCTTAGCAATAAGATGAGGTTGAATGGGAATGTCACAGCCCTGCCACCACCGAGCAGCTCTGAGAGCATGGGAGATTTTTAACATAATAATTATAGCATAATCATTTAAACATTATAATTATAACATCTTTTGTGTAAGGTCTTTCTTCCATGGAGAATTGCCAACATTCATCATCATCAAAAGTATTTATTTAGCACCCACATGTGTATAGTTCTGCTGAGTGCTAGTTTTTTCTTTGATAATTTTTATAACATCTTAAATGGGAAAAGAAAAGCTGGAGGAGGAGGAGATTTAGGGAAGAGAACGTTAAAAAAAGAGCCTCAGCTATTTTAAAACTACTCTCGGTAACTTTTGAGAACAGAAGTATAGGTGGACCCCAGAAATGGAGAAAGATTTTTTCCTAACCAGGGATGGAATAGAAAGTACTGTTTCTTAGCAAGATTTCTGTTTTTCCAGAAATGTCATTAAATAATTATTTTTTGAAAACCCAAATGTGCAGAGCATACACTACAATCAAATATCTTAAGGTGTGAGTGTTTGATCTAAACATCTCTATATTTCACCCAAACTTCTAAGCATTTTAAAGAAATCTGATGAAGGAGGAGCTCTCTTGGTTGGTGTTATTAAATGTTATCTTTGCTAATTTCCTTAGGGTTGGCAAAGCCTTACCAATCACAGCAATGCTTTTAGATCTAAACGAGTTTTGTGTGAAACACTTCAACATTTTCTATGCATACTTACATGAAAAACACATGCAGCCAATTCAAGGCAAGTAGGTTGTGGAATTATATAGATCTAGAATTATTTCCACAATTATTTTCACACTACAGCTTACACATATGTTGAAAAGTCTATTGTAGGATATACAGTATTTTGAAAATTCCAGAAGGACTGGAAAATAAAGTGTAGATATTTTGTAAAATACTTAACCAAATGGTTCACACAAATATAGAAGCAAACTGTGCACTTGGAGATTCCCTTTTAGGCCCTCTTCCCTTGAGTTTAACATATGTGTCCTACTTTTTTAAAATACCGAAAATATTTGCAAGTATGTTTATTGAAATGTTTCTAAATTCTTTGCAGTAGTCATCCCATTTACATCCATACATAATTCCCACTCCTTTCTGTGGGCATGGTGAGTGTGGGGTGGAAAAACTTGGATAATTATATCTTACGAGTTTGTAAGATTTTAAATTTCCAAAGGAAAATTAGACCATAAATTTTTTTTTCAGATGTGCAGCTGAGAAATACTTTTTTAAATCGCTAATTTCACTGCAGATTAACACATTCAGTTCTGCCAAAAATCTGCCTCTTCCCATCCTTTCTTAACTGTGCCAGCCACTCTCTTCCCCTTGCCTGACTGCTTCTTTGATGTCTTCTAGATTGAAAAAAACAAAAACAAAAACAAAACAAAACTCTTTATTCCCCTGAAAAGTAGATACGGGATGCTGATAATTTCTGCTCTTTCAAAGTCTCTTTTTCTTAAATTGTAGAGAAAACAGAGAATGAATTAAGAATCATTAAATCAAGGGCAAATATTACCACAAGTCAGTTCAAGTATTTATCAAATATATCTGTGTCCCACCTCGATACATTCATTTTGTGAAATCCAGACTCAGTACAGGTATATTCAGAATGGATTCATCCTTATTGAAAGGAAAGCGTTTCTTTAAAAATTAACCACTAGAATGTCAAAAATGTGATGCAATTTATAAAAAGTAAAATTATAGTTAATTTGTCGGGTACACATCTTTCCAAAAGGGGATAACAAATAAAATGTAACAAAATCTGTCTATAACATAAAACAAGCTATCTTAATAAAATATACTTTTTAAAGGATATTATCTTTATTGACATTCTCTGGAAGAAACAAAGGTAAAAGATAAATACATTCCACAGGGAGTCAGAGTCTATTGTAAAATATGCTAATAAAGAGTGACAAATAATTCAGGATCTCATGTGGAAATTAAAATGGGTCCTATGATTAATATATAACTCATATCAATATCAAATAAAATCATTCTACGGAATATATGTATTGTATATAATATACGGATACGCATACATATGTGTATATGCATTATGCACATATGTATGCATGTGTGTGCATGCGAGAGTGTGTGCATGTGTGTAGTAATTGGGCTCCCTGGGGGCAGAGTACAAAGCTGAATGGCAGAGTGGAAACAAGCAATTCATAGTGAAAATATTGTCAAAGATGGTCCCGTATGGACCATTGAGAGGTAATTGCCTTTGATGTACATTTTCTGCCAGGGCTTTACAAAATTCCTGGGTGACTCAAACCAATATTGCGACTTCCCTTGAATTGTAAAATTTTCTAAAATAAAATCCTTTTTATTCTTGACAATAACGTATTGGAATCCAGCCATTTAAAATAGTAACATGATTGCCAGGTTTGTCACTAAATTTTATTTTTCAGCTTTGGTCCCCCCGAAATTAATCTTTAACATTCCCACAGGGAGCGTGGCCTAAAGCATTGATTATGTGACTTTAGCAGCATAAAAACATTTTGCATGAGAATCAAAGTGCTTGTGAACACCTACCACATAATTCCTCCTTTCACTGGAGATAAATTATGAATTCAAGGATGTAATAAAATAATGACAAGCACTATGTTGTTTATTTCAATAAGCAGGCTGCATACAGTGGTTAAAAGCAGGCAGAATTTAAGAACACCGTTTTAATTTTCTCTTCTCATCCCTCTGGATTTCCAACTGTGAACCAGATAGGAGACTGCAACCTGGTAACCCATGGGTTAGATTTAATCCAAAACTGTGCCTGTGTTTTTAAAAATGTCTTTGTTCAGTTTATTTTTTGGTGAGGGGAGGAGGGTGCCTGAATGTAAGACGTCTTCCTTTTTCTTTTTAAAAAATTAAATATAATTAGCAGCATGTGAAAATCAGATTTCACCAGAAACTAGTCTATCAGTTTCCTTTGAAAGCAGCAGGAACATGCAACATTAGACCTTCCTCCGCACACTGCAAATGTGGCAGGGGCACCCTCTGTGGAAGGCCGGGTCTCAGGCTCCTGCTGCACCTGCTGGAAGGCTCCACTGGAGCACCCGTCTGCTGCTGCACCCCCTCCCTCACTGCTTCCTACTAAGAAACCGGGCTGATATTAATTCAGAAAGAGAGTGAATGACTTCAGGGCTTTCACTAGACTTCCCTCACTTTATCTCAGTAAGTCATGGTCAGAAGTTTTTGTTGAAAATATTGGTCTAGGATTTCTTAAGGTACTAAGAAATTCTGTTCTGTGCAACACTGGTTCATCAGAAACTAGACATTATGAAGAAGAAGAAAAGAAAAGACTTCTGTTGTAAAATACATTTTTTATTTTTATTTTTAAAATTTTAAGAGACAAAGTCTCACTCTGTCACCCAGGCTGAAGTGCAGTAGCAAAATCATAGCTCACTGTGGTGTTGAACTCCCGAATTCCTGGGCTCCCGATATCCTCCTGTCTCAGCCTCCTAAAGAGCTGGGATTACAGGCATGAGCCACCATGTCTCACCTTATTGTCAAAGAAGTTTAAGCAGTCTCAAATAAATTATTTTATGCAGCAGTTCTGTGCCCCAGGTGTGTCTATCGCCATGTGCATGTGCACGGGTCATTTTGCCCTTTGAATAGGCATGCAGGAGAGAAATTGCTTTCATGATGGTTTCTATTCAAGATAAATTTCCTTCTTAGGATTTTACAATTAAAATATAATGTATCTGTATTAGTTCACTCTCATGCTGCTAATAAATACATACCAGAGACTGTCCTGTATGCTACAAATATCTAAGAGGAGATTTATAAAGCAGCATGTTCCAAATTTATTTGATCACGGAGTATTTCTTTTAATAAATTGTATATTTTGAAATATGGTACCCGGCAGAAATGTGGAGAAGGAGACAGGAACCAACAAAGCTCTTGCAACTGTGGAGTAGGTGCAATAGCCTTGAATGGGCACCCAGGGAGTGCTATTGGCTGTGACAGTGGGAAGCACCTTCTGCAGAGACCTCCTGGCAGCACATGTCTGCAAGTGGGCTGGATCTAAACGCAGGAAGGAAAGTCCAGACCCACATTTGAGACATTAACCCTGCCATGCTTCAAATCTTAAGTATAATATGGTCTCGAATATCCTTTCTGCCTTCAGGGAGGAGCAGGGGCTACTGAGATGTGTGTTTATACTGTTACACACATATCACTTTCCTAAAGGCTGCAAGGTCTAGAGAATTTTAGGTTTTATGTCTTATTAATAATAAACGCTTTTACATTCCCGATTACACGAAGGTCCTGAAAAAATTTGCCACAGTTCCCTTATGTAATAGATTAATGTTTGATTAACGAAACAATTCCCATAAAAAGGAAAAAGAAGAGTCACTAATTAAAAATAAATAAATTAAAAAGTACTGCTCATCTCATACCATGCTTCTCTTGGGATCTGACACATTGCACCTTTCTTTTTTATATATGATATAAGAGGGAAAAACGGCATGAAGTACGCCAGCTGCTCAGTGAGGACCTGACACCCGGAACGCTAGACTGTAAATTATAATATTCCATGCTGACTGTCAGCGCACCCCTGCGTGGTCCTAGTAGTAGTAGGCATTCGAGTGCTTGAGTGTCTGAATCATGCCCCTGATATTTAGCCTTATGCATTAAAGAAGCAGCTGACAGAAAGGTCATAAATTCAGCCTGGAGAGGGATATAGGCTGCGCAGAGCACAAAGTGTGGAAGCTGATGGAATTCCTCCTGCCCCCCACCTTTCCTGCTCAGCACATACCAGCTGGAGGTGATGGATTGGCCTTTTAGGTGGCCTCATATTGGGATGCTTTGCTGTGAGCCAACCAACTTCTATGCAATGAGACTACATCATGGCAGGATTGCAGCCCTGCCAGGGCCTGCCTTACTAAAATCTTTAACCACCGTCTCCCCAAGCTGCACTGAGAACGGTGTGTGATTAGGGTGCCAGGTCTCACTGCATGACTCCTAAGGCCTTAAATGCTCTGCTTCCAGCATTTCTTTCCACAGAAAGGCTTGGAAGTGGTTGGAAATTCTAGAGTGAGTGAATCAGTTAGTGATCCACTTGGGACATTACAAATTGATGACTACCTCTTCTTGCCTTCTCTCAAAGCATTTTATTCTTCAGCATTTGTATGCTTATTTCTCTCAACTGTTCTGTTATCAAATATAAGAAAAGAGCTATATTAGTCCATTGTCACACTCCTACATAGCCATCAAATAGGATGAGTTCATGTCCTTTGTGGGGACATGGATGAAACTGGAAATCATCACGCTCAGCAAACTGACACAAGAACAGAAAACCAAACACTGCATGTTCTTACTCATAAGTGGGTGTTGAACAATGAGAACACATGGACACAGGGAGGGGAATATCACACATCAGGGCCTGGGGGGTGAGGGGCTACTGGGGAGGGATAGCATTAGGATAAATACCTAACGTGGATGACGGGGCGACGAAGGCAGCAAACCACCACCATGGCCCGTGTATACCTATGTAACAAACCTGCACGGTCTGCACATGTATCCCAGAACTTAAAGTATAATAAATAAATAAAGTAATTAATTAATTAAAAATAACTACCTGATTCTGGGTAATTTATAAAGAAAAGAAGTTTAATTGACTCACAGTTCCTCAGGCTGTACAGGAAACATGGCTGGGGGAGGCCTAAGGAAAGTTACAACTATGGAAGGCGAAAAGGAAGCCAGCATGTCTTACATGGCAGGAGCAGGAAAGAGAGTGACAGCGGAAGTGCTACATACTTTTAAACAACCAGACCTCATGAGAACTCACTCACCATCATGAGAACAGCAAGGAGGATGTCTGCCTCCATGATCTGATCACCTCCCACCAAGTCCCTCCCCCAACGTTGGGGATTACAATTCAACATGACATTTGGGTGGAGGCATGGACCAAACCATGTGAAGGGCAGACCTACATTTAAAGAACTGGGTGAGGGGAAGGATAGCCTTCATAAAATCAACTGCCAAGGGGTGCTTCTTCTTTGTACCTAAACTCTGGATAAATATTTACTTAGAATTAAAGGCTGAGGCAGCCATGTGCACAGGTCGTTTTGCCCTTTGAAAAGGCATGCAGGAGAGAAATTGTCTTTCATGATCGTTTCTATTCAAGGTAAATTTCTTTCTTAGATTTCTTACAATTAAAATATAATGTATCTGTATTAGTCCATTCTCACACTGCTAATAAAAGCACACCTGAGACTGGGTAATCTATAAAGAAAAGAGGTTAATTGACTTTAACTGACTCACAGTTCCACATGGCTCAGGAAACTTACAATCATGGCGGAAGGCACCTCTTTACAGTGTGGCAGGAGAACTATGTACTGAGCAAAGGGCGAAAAGCCCTTTGTAAAACTGTTGTATCTTGTGAGAACTCACTATCACAAGAACAACATAGAGGTAACCGCCCTCATGGTTCAGTTACCTCCTACCAGATCCTCCCACAACAGGTGGGGATTATGGGAACTACAATTCAATATGAGATTTGGGTGGAAACATAGCCAAAGCATATCAGTATCTGTGTTTCAGATTTCTAATTAAATATTTCTTGAAAGCATTTTGAATAAACATATCACTTTGGATTGTTGTTCTTTTTGTTTCCTTCATTTCTGTTTTCTCCCTTTCTAACTATTTATTTTTAGAGTACCAGCAATATGGAGTTGGGTGATCCAAGCACCCCAAATGCATCTAGTGTTTCATATGATGACTCATAAAGGAGAGAATTTCCCTAAACGTTTTCACTGTTTGAAACCTGTTTTTCTTTTTCAAGTCACAAACTTTCCCAGAGCCTCTTTCTGCCTTTCCACACCCTTTTTCCTTCATCCTCTCCTATTTTAAATATTTTTGATCAAGAGGTAGATCTATTTCACTTCCCTGGAATCATGGCTGGCCTGTGATGCACTGTCCTATCGTCTGTGATGCAGAGCCACTTCCAAGCCAGGACCTGAGTGCTCTGTGTGCTTCCACTTTCCAGCTCTCAGAACTCTGCCTACCTGCTGCATGACCAAGTATGGGCTGACAATGCTGGATAATGGGAGAACACATGGAACAGAGGGAATGAACTCCTTCTATGGCCATCCTTGATCAACTTGTCCTCAGCCAACCTGGCAGCTGCCTGCAGAAGCATCATGAGCGGAGTCAAGGTTAGAAAAACTGCCCTGCCTGGGCCCAGCCCCAGTTGTCTGTGTGTTCTACGTGTTCCACTGTTTTAAGCCACTATGTGTTTTGGTGGTTTGTGACATAGAAAATTCCAGCTGATTGTTATGGTTAATTGTATGTGTCAACTTGGTTAGGTTACGGTACTTGAATATTTAGTAAATCATTATTCTAGATGTTTCTATGAAGATTTCTTTAAGATAATATTAACATCTAAACCATTAGACTTTAAGTAAAGGATATGACCCTCCATAATGTGGGAGGGCCTCATCCAGTCAATTGAAGGCCTTTGTAGAAAAAGACTGACCTCTTCAAGCAAGAAAAAAATTCTACCAGTGGACAGCCTTTGGACTTGAACTGCAAGGTTTCCTTAGGTATTCAGCCTACCAGCCTGCCTTGCAGATTGTGTTCCTGCCAACCCCCACAACTGTGTTAGCCAGTTCCTTAAAATATGTGCCCCACCTCTCTCTACTTATCTATCCACTGACCTATCTATCTATCCTGTTGGTTGTATTTCTCTGGAGTTCTCTGACTAATATACCAATTTATTTACTAAGTCTTACTTTTATTATTTTCTTTAATAGAAAAGATAGGCAAAACAGTTAATTTATTTCATTACAATTAGGCAGGGCTTCTTTTAATGACCAATTTCTTTCATTTTCAAGTTCCTCCCACCGCTTATGCACCTGAACCATGACTAAATAACCTTTTGTATCACAGGGATCAGGAAAATGCTGTTGTCCTTGGTAAATATCGATCACTTTCTCCCTCTTACAAAAGCTCAACATGGCAAAAGAGTGACGGTCACATTAGTGTTTGTTTCCTATGCTCCTCATCATCATCAAGAATACTGCCTGCAAAAGAAATGCTTATTACCCTCTGAGAGGTTGTAGTCTATAATGGAATGATTATCCTTGGTCTGGATAGTTAATTGGCAATTGCTATGACCAAAATCTTTCTTTTTTCTTCCAGAGGTAGAGTCTTGCTGTGTTGACCAAGCTGGTGTGCAGTGATGCAATCATAGCTTATTGTATCCTCAAACTCCTAGGCTCAAGCAATCCTCCTGCCTCAGCCTCCCAAGTAGTTGGGAAAACAGATGCATGCCACCACACTCAGCTAATTTTAACCTTTTTTTTTTTTTTTTAGTAGAGACAGGGTCTCACTATATTGCCCAGGCAGGTCTGGAACTCCTGACCTCAAGCAATCCTCCTGCCTCATCCTTCTAAAGTGCTGAAATTACAGGTATGAGCTACTACCCCCAGCCCAGGACCAAAATATTTCTAATGCATCAGTTTGTTTCTCTATTTAAAAAGGAAATAATTATTTAGAATAATTATCTGATCATTGCATATATTTATTTTAAACCATCCAGTGACTCTGCATAATTGTCAAAAAAAAGTCTGAAGTCTATATAGCATCTTATATTGAAACACTTTGCAGAGTCAACTATGAAACAGAAACAGTTGCACACATATGTGCTCTCTCTTACTCTTTGTATTTACTCATGCACACCCCTATTGGCAAAAGCTTTATTCTAAGCAGAAATCTGGATTTGTTCTTTGTATCAAATGAATCTTGTACTCATTGTGCATCTTTGTGAGTGTGAGTGTCATTGTCTCCTCAATTCTGGAAGTGAACAGCCACTATAGAACAATGCAGTCAACTGAAGCTTTCAAGAAACAAGAACAGACTTCCTCTGTCCTGCAGGTGAATGGAAGGGAAAGTGGGATGTCATAACCTTCTACAGTCACTGTAGGGATTTCAGGGAGAGCAGGCGCTGAGCCTGCACCACTCAGCATGTTTCACCTGCCTTTGGTACCTGCTGGGTGTCTGCTGGTGGCCTGGAACAGCCATTGCACTTCCCAGCAGGCTGCAGGATTGGATGACCTGACCTTGAAGTGGCCTCACAGTTTGTTCCGTGAGCAGATGTGTGTAGCAGCTAGCAATAAATAGGTGGCTAGTGTTCTGGGCAAGCTAGAGTTGAATGAGTTACAAAAGAAAAATGTAGAATAAGAAGTGTCACTATCACATGACTCATAAACTAAACGCCTTACATTTTCACTTGTCTAAGCTCATAGTAAAAACTAAGCTACATAAGCTTTAATAGCAAAAACATATATATATATATTATGTTCCTATTCTTGTTTATTATAGCAAATATCACATATTGCTGGCTTTTCTAAACTGTTACGTGAATATGCCAGAGAAAGTGTTGGGTGTCATCTGTATATTTAAAAATGGCCTCAGAATTTTTTTTTTTTTTTTGGAGACATAGTCTCGCTTTGTTGCTCAGGGTGGAGTGCAGTGGCATGATCTGGGCTCACTGCAACCTCTACCTACCGGGTTCAAGTGATTCTCCTGCCTCAGCCTTCTGAGTAGCTGGGATTACAGGTGTGCGCCACCACGCCTGGCTAATTTTTTGTATTTTTAGTAGAGATGGGGTTTCACCATATTGGCCAGGATGGTCTCAAACTCTTGACCTCAAGTGATCCACCCACCTCAGCCTCCCAGAGTACTGGGATTACTGACATAAGCTACTGTGCCTGGCTCGTCTCAGATATTTTTTAAGTATAGTAGTATTTGAGATAGGAAGGAGGCATAACCTAAGAAAGTTATATTTGATTGTGTCCATGTGTTTATTTGAGTGACTATTTTCATAGGTTTAATTTACTCTCTATTTTTATTTGCATATAGATGAATTTATTATATTTATTCTTCTTTATAAATAGTCCATAAAGTCTTTAAGTGACAATTATTTTTGGCATTTTATTAGATGGAGTCTAGCTCTGTCACCCAGGCTGGAGTGCAGTGGCGTGATCTTGGCTCGCTGCCACCTCTGCCTCCTGGGTTCAAGCAATTCTCCTGCCTCAGCCTCCCCAGTAGCTGGGACTACAGGCACCCACCACCACGCCCAGCTAATTTTTTTTTTTATTTTTAGTAGCAATGGGGTTTCACTGTGTTGGCCAGGCTGGTCTCAAACTCCTGATCCACCCTCCTTCTGTGCATTCAGAAGAAACTCAGTTCCTCCTAAGTGCTCACCTCCTTATAAACACAGCAGCAGTTGTAGAAATGCTGGTCTTGTAACTCCAGCTAGGGAATGTAGCAGTGCTTGGGTAACCACCTGTGCCTAGAGTTCATTTTCGCCACCAAAGTCTACAGTTTTTGCCCCAGAAGGATTTAAATATCTTAAAAGGAAATTATTTGAAAAGTTTTATTCTGCCTCCACTCCTACCCCTAGAAATTTCATGCAGGTAAAAATGTCATGGTTTTTGGGAAACATTGTGGAGGGACAGAAAAAGTGTAAGATCTCAGAATACACATGTTGGTTGGGATTTCTGCTTCCTTTGAATGGTCCTGGGAGACCAGGCAGGTCACTTGTCACTGCTACAGCTGTTCCACAGCTCTTCAAGAAGACAAAAGCTCCCTACAGGAGCTTTTGTCATTGAAGACTTTGAAGGACAGATGTCCCTAAAATACTGTTATTCTGTCCTAATAGAGGCACCATTGCTCTTTATCATAAAGTAATGGTGTTTTCATAAAAATAAATATTCTAAGTAACTGAAGATAGTGTCTTTAAGCATTATATTTGAATTTTTTTTTTAATATCCACTGGGAATTTTTGTAGGCATGAGTCCTGACTGCAACCTTGTGAGTCATATTTCATTGTATACCCTGGGAGGAGTGATCATGGCTGAATATGTCACCACATTTGTAGAAAAGCAATCCACCTGTCCTCTTTGTTGTTTTCCAATCACAGCCAGCTTTTTTAGTTGGAGGCACATTTGTTAATTTGTTGGTAGCACTCTGTCTGGTCATTCTGAACTACCAGTGGGGAAAGAAAAGCACGTTTCTCATGTTCTAAGCATGTGCCACTCTGGACTATATCACACTTCTTTCCTGTTTCCACTTATTGTCATAGAATATAGTCTCTGAAATTCTACAATTTTAAGCTACAGCTTAAGCTCTGCTTTGCATAACAGTTTTTTTCTTACTTATATAGAATGCATATATTCTCAATTAAATTCACTTAGATTGTCAATTCAGATAGATTGTATTTTATCACATCATAAGAAATAAAAAATATTCTGTATCAAGATTTGTTTAAAATGTTTATGTACATAATATGTCAATGCTGGCTAAGAGGTAAATTGGAAATTCTTGGTCAAAATGGAGCTTTTTTATTATTTAAATAAATGCTTTGTTGTAAATAGCATTATTGTGATTTAATGTAATTTTTATTGGATAGAAAGGCCAAATGAAAGAGATTTATTTCTGAGGTTTTACCAATTAAAATCCTCTGGTCTGCAGGGGTCTTTAGGCAAAGAGCTGGCACTGAAATGGGGAAAAGTTTCTTTGAACCTGAAAATGTTGAGGCCAAGTCAGTGGGAGATCTCTGCTGGGCTGTATTAAACTAGCTTCAATGAAAGGAAGGAGAAGAGGCCACATTGCAATAGTGAGGAAAGAAAGGAAAGTGTATGGGTTAAATTGTGCACATATACTCAAAAAATTATGTCACTGTATTAGGAGACAGGGCCATTTAGGGGGTAATTAAGTTTAAATGGGGTTGTGCGGGTGGGGCCTCATTGAATAGGGTTGGTGTCCTGATAAGAAGAGAAAAAGACATGAGGGAAATGGGTGCACAGGAGAAAGGCCGTGTGGGGACACGGCAAGAATGTGGCCATCCAAGAGCCAAGGAGAGAGGGCTCAGGAGAAGGCAAACCTGCTAGAAATCTGATCTTAGTCTTCCAACCTTCAGAACTGTGATAACATAAGTTTCTGTTGTGCAAGCCCCCAGCCTGTGGTATTCCTTTTTATGGGAGCATTAGCTAATATAGACAGTGAACAAGGGAATTTTCTTAAAAGAGGCTGGAAAAAAACAGGAAAGAGAAAAATCAGAAGGTAGCTAAATGGACTGAGTTTAGCAGAAGTTTTGTCCTAAGTTGTAAATCTTTTATAGCAGTATCGTTCATATTTATTCTATTGGTTTCTCATAGTTACCATAACAAATTATATAAAACTTAGTGGCTAAAAACAATACCCTATAGTGATCCTCTGTTTAGGGTCTCTCAAGGCCAAGATCAATGAGTTGTTAGGACTGTATTACTTCTTGGAGGTTCAGGGAAAAACCTGCATCCAAGCTGCTGGATGTTGTTGGCAGAATTCCATTTCTGGTGGCTCTAGAACTCACATCCCTGTTTCCCCTGCTGCCTGATAGCTGAGAGTCTCTCAGCTCCTGGAAGTCACATGTATTTCCTGTCATTTTCTCCCTTTCTTCTTCAAACCAGAAAAGGTGTGTCCCCTGTCTCTCATGCTTTGAATCTCTCTGACTCTCCCTTTCCACCTCAGAACTCCTGCTTTTAAGAGGTCATGTGATTAGATTTGCACCATCTGATTAATCCGAAACAATTTCTCTATTTTAAACTCTATAATTACAATTCCATCTCCAAAGTCCTTTTTGTGATGTAAAGCATATACTCACAGGTTCTGGAAATTATGGTGTGGACCCCTTTGTGGGACCATTCTGTCTGTCACATTTCTATATTAAGAGCTCTCAGATATACATGTAGCTGAGAAGAGACAATTAAGAAAACTTTCTGAAAAGACTGACGGGAGAAAGGATTCATGAGAGATTGGATGGTTGGCTTGGAATATTGGATACATAAAGAAGTAGAGTGATTTGGTGGAGACAGGCATTAAGGCAGTTCATTCTTTCTGGCCTCAGTTTTTTTTTTTTTTTTTTTTTTCTTTTTTTTACTGTAGTGTAAATCAAGCTTACAGGGTGAAAACCTGTAGGCTGGTCAGGAACCTGGGAGAGATTTGTAGAGATAGGTATATTACTTTATTTTCATGCTGCTGATAAAGGCATAACCAAGATGGGATGATTTATAAAGAAAAAGAGGTTGAATGGACTCACAGTTCCACATGGCTGGGGAGGTCACACAGTCATGGTGGAAGGTGAAAGGTATGTCTTACATGGCAGCAGAGATAGAGTGAGAGCCAAGTGATAGGGGTTTCCCCTTATGAAGCCATCAGATCTTGTGAGGCGTATTCACTACCATGAGAATAGTATGTGTGGAAACAGCTCTCATGATTCAATTATCTCCTGTTGGGTCCCTCCCACAACACATGGGAATTATGGGAGCTACAATTCAAGATGAGATTTGGGTGGGGACACAGCCAAACCATATCAGTATGAAAGACTCTCCAAGCCATTCCTGTGTAAATTCTGCTTTTTGTGTCACTTTTCTGAGCATATTTTACATTCATTGCCTGTGTTTAGAAAAGTAAACTCATTGTTACTGTGCAAAGAGAAAAACGCAATTCAAGTTTTTGTGTTCTAAGCAATCAACCTCCAAGTCCAGTCGCATAACTATTTGGTCAGTAGAATATTGCCAAGTGTACCATTCAGGTTCTGTCCCAAAAACTTAAGCTATACTAGGTACTAAGTGTTGGAAGGGCTTAGAGTGAAGATATGGTAACTTACAGACTAGTAGCAGCAAGGTGTCTGGAGCAAAGATAACAGCATCAAGCAGGCTCTATTCCCAGAAATCAGGAAGCAGGGCTGGTGCAACTGATACCAGTTACAGAATGTGATAAAGAGACAGACCTTGCATGAGGAGCACTGTGGTTGACACTTGACCATCTAGGACAGGGATGGAACAATGGTTGCAGGGGCTATCAGTACTGGTCTGAAATCATGGAGGAACCATTGTTGGGACCAGCAAGAGGATCAAGGGGGGCTACCTGACCAAAGCTTAGTTTACAATGCAATGAAGCCACTTCCAGCTAATCTGCCACCAGCAGAGAAAGATAGAGACAAGAAAATCTTCTAGTCCACCATGCTTCTGATGTCGCACTAGTATCTCTTACTGGCTGAACACAAATAGAAGCTAGCTTTCAAGAGAGACCGGAAATCCAGACTTACTGAGCAGAAAGTGCTACAAGTTCTTAGAAATAAGGCTAACCCAGAAAGAGATCAGAGCTTACAGTGATGAAAGTCTGGCTGCCACACATCTCAATCTCTATTGGATTAAAATTATCTCTGAGAATATTATTGACCCTAATCTTGATACCTCTCATAGGCAAAAGTCAATCATTTCTGCATAAAGATAGTTTTATCCAAAACTTCAAATCAACTCTAAAAATTATCATATGAAATGCCCAGCTCTCAATAAAAAATCACCACACATAAGAGAACACATGACTTGGCCAGGCATGGTGGCTCATGCTTGGAATCCCAGCCCTTTAGGAGGCCGAGGCAGGTGTATCATGAGGTCAAGAGACTGAATTCACCATTCTGGCCAACATGGTAAAACCCTGTCTCTACTAAAAATACAAAAATCAGCTGGGCATGGTGGCGTGTGCCTGTAGTCCCAGCTACTCTGGATGCTGAGGCAGGAGACTCACTTGAACCTGGGAGGCAGAGGTTGCAGTGAGTCAAGATTGCACCATTGCTCTCCAGCCTGGTGACAGAGTGAGACTGTGTCTTAAAAAAAAAAAAAAAAAAAAAAAAATAGAGAAGACATGACTTAAAGTAAAACAGCAACCATTGAAACAGATACAGACATCAAGAATAGGAAATAAGATCAGAGACCTTAAAACAACTAAAACTAATATGTAAAATAAAAATTTTAAATTACTGAAAATTTTGTCAGAGCATAAACTATATAAAAAGAAAAAATTCTAGAATTAAAGTATGCCATAACTGAAATTAAAAATTAAATAAATGTGAAGTAAGAGTTGGTTGGCAGATAGGTCAAAACGTATACACCTGGAATAAATAATAAAGTTAGAAAATGTTATTAAAGTGTGCAGTAGACACATTGAGATATATAATTTGGGTCCAGAAGAGGATGAGAGTGGGGCAGATTAAATATTTGAGATGGTAATTGTTGAGCAATTTTCCGAAATGGTGAATTCTTCAAGCTTTTGATTCATAAACCAATATAAAACAAGAAAAGTGCAAAAACACCTTAAGTAGACTTATAAAACTACAATTTTTCTGTATCTTCTACTTGTGAAAATAAGTGATAAAGGAAAAGTTTTTGTACCACGGCAAGAGAAACACAGGATATTACCTTCAATATAGCAACAATACGAATACAAACTATCTTCCCTTTATCTTGCTGAAGGAAAATAAATTTCAACTTAGAATTCTATATTTTGCAAAAAATTGTATTTAAAATGTTGTAAAATAAAAACCTTTTCAGATAAACTAAAATGGAAATGGTTTGTCACAAGCACTGCCTCACTCAAGGTAATCTTCAGAAAAAAGGAAGACGATCCAATATGAAAGTTCAGAGAAGTAGGAAGATTAAAAGTATGTGGCTTAATCTAAATAAAAATAACTGTTGTAGTCAGTAATAATGTCATACATAACATGATACAGAACAACACAGCATACATATCAGGAAGTGGTTATTTAAAATGAAAAGGTATAAAAATCTTTTCTTTGTACACAAAGTAGTAAAACAATTCATGGTAGATTTTAATAAGTAATAATGTATATTATAACTAGGCTTTAGGAAGATAAACTATTAAAAGAATAGTTTATGTGGTTACTAATAAACTAATAAAAGGGATGTGGAATAATTTTTTAAAAACTTCAGCCAGGCACGGTGCCTTACACCTGTAATCCCAGCACTTTCAGAGTTTGAGGCAGGCAGATCACTCTTGAGATTGGGAGTTCGAGACGAGTCAGACCAATATGGTGAAACCCCATCTGTAATAAAAATACAAAAATTAGCCGGGCTTTGTGGCACGCATCTGTAATCCCAGTTACTTGGGCGACTGAGGCAGGAAAATCTCTTGAACCTGGGAAGCAGAGGTTGGGGTAAGCCGAAATCTCGCCACTGCATTCCAACCTGGGCAATAGAGTGAGATTCTGCCTCAAAAATCCCAAAAAACCAAAAGTAAAAACCAAAACTTCAGCAATTTAAACAAATACAATAAAATGGAACAGATCACAGAAGGATAGGATAAAAATCATATAGAAATGTGGCAAATAAATTTCAAATACATCAATAACTCAATTAAGTAAAACAACTAGAAATTGAATAGAAAAAAAATACAAGGATTAGCAGATTGAACTTTAGAAAGAAAGAAGATATAAAGAATCAACTCAAAGACCTTTGCAAACATCATTTTCAGCCTAAGAACTGAAAAATAGTGGAGGCATTGATAATATACTATGCAATCACTGAAAGCTGATATATCTATATTTATTCTAGTCAAAGTATGCTGTAATGCAAAATGCATTACAAGAGATAAAGGGGAGCATTTAATAATGACAGAATTTCAATTTATCAGAAAAACATAAGAATTCAAAATTTTCATGTGCCTAACTAACCCAACCTCAGCATATATCAAGCAAAAACTTACAGGTGTAAAACAAAGTGAACTACAGCATAATGAGAAATGTTTAACCTACTTACAAAGAATTGCAGAGAAATATCATTGGAAATATAGATTTCAATAATATGATTACAAAACATGACCTAGTTAACATATGTGAAATTGCATCTCTAAATTTCAGAAAACACAAACCACATAAAATTGATCATATGCTAGTCTGCAATGCAAATCTAAACAATATTTTAAAGATTAAAATAATACAGGTTACATTATCTGAACATTAAAATATTAAACTGGAAACCAATATAAAAATAACTAAAAGATCCCAACATTAGGAAATTAGGCAAAAGTCAAAGAAGAAATCATAATCTGGAATTCCACATAATGAAAATTATAGAATACTTTGAACTAAGTAATATCTAAAACCTTCAAACTTATGATGCAGCTTAAGCTTTGTTTAAATATGAATGCATTATAAGGACAAAAGCTTTTCATCCATCTTGAATAAGAAAAGCAAATTAAACTCATAGAGTGAAATAAAAAATAGTAATTAAGAGAAGAATTTTATGAAATAGAAAGCCATAATATCTTATAGAGATCCGATACTGTCCAAAAATTGATAAACTCCAAGCAAGAAAAAATAATAAACAAATAAGTAACATAAGCAATAAAATGAGGACGTCTCAACAATTACACAGATATTAAAAGATTGCTAAATGATATTTTGCAAAACTTTATGTCATTAAATTTATAAATTGATTTAAATAATTAGACAAAGGTAAGCTATAAAGAGTTTTATTTTCAAAACTGACAGAAGAGGAAATGAGAAACTGCAACAATTTTATGTGCATGAAAGAATTTGAATACATAGTTATACACCTGCTAACAAAGTAATAGTCATGTACAAGTGGCTTCAGTTGTTAATTCCATTAAATAGTTAGGCAAGGTGTACCCTCCATGGTATCTAACTAACATCCATTCTCCAGTACAGCTGCTGCTCATTAATACCAGTGTTTGTTTGATATGTTTGGAAAACCAAGGTACATTTTGCCTTAAAAACAGAATGCTTAGATTCATTTATTCTTTTTATTGATTATTTAGGATGCTCTACTGAGTGCTGGGGACTTAAGGAAGAGCAAGGCTTTTGTCCACCTCCATATATTTTAAGTAAAATGGTTATAGTATATTCTCTTGGAAAAAGATACTCTTGGAAGAAGATATCCAGAACTCTGATTTGTGGTGCCAGATGGAAAATATTTATACCCTACCTTCTCTAATAATACTTGAGTATTTAGTATTGATAGTTTCAATAACTGGGTAATTGGATCTATCTGTGTAAACAATTTTCCCAAATCTCAGAAATTTATAAAAGTGTTCACACAAAGTGTTCTTTTCATTCACACAAAGAACCTGAATAAACTTTTCCTGAAGCAGTGCCTTTTTTTTTCTTTAACAGTGGTGTGGAAATCTTTCCAGGCTTTCTTTTTTTGTCTGTATCACCTCAACATGTGCTTTTTGAAAATCATTCAGAGTTGATATTGACTCGACTAGGAATTCACACAGTCACAGAACTGGTTATTTGGACCTTCCCCGCTGCCGGGTCTTGGAAAGCATGAGGAAGTGCATGGATATCCCTTTTCATTCTTCTTCATTGCCTTCACATGTGCCATTGATAACCTTAGACCACTTGAGATCCTTTCCTGAATCAACTCTTGGTTATACGTAATAGATTGGAAACCTCTAGGCTACATTTATGAAGAAATAGAAGACTAGGAAAAAGACGAGAAACTCCAAACATTGTTATAACTATATTTACAAAAAAGAATCTATTCATGACATAATCAGTTTAGCATTTTTATATTCCATATTCATAAATGAGAGGTTTGGATAACTATGGTCTGTCATTGGTGCCAGGCATTCATTGAGCCACAGGGCTAGAAAAAAACAAATATATATTTTAAACTGTAGAAGGTCCTATTTCATGGTACTATACAGTTTTCAATACTTAGAGAAAAATAAATTGATGATTTTTTTTTTCTGGAGGTGCTATTCTTAGAGAAATTTGATAAAATAGTTATAGCTAAGACCTCTCCTTCTATAAGACAGCAGAGTTTTACACAACAAAAACTTGATGTGACCTGTGATAAAATGCTGAAATCGGACATGGATCAGTTCAGAATTGGGGAAGAATATGGAATGTTGAGAAAACTAATTTGGAATCTCAATGTTGTAACTCTATATGAAACAGTTGAGAATAAGATCTTCCATGTATCCCAATTCTGAAAGACATAATTGTATTTCTGTATTTGAAGCTTCTATTCTTTAAATAAAGGAGGAAATAAAAAAGAAAATTACTTACATTTCACCTTTTAAAATTTAATTACAAAATCATTCTATTAACATATATACTTTTAAAAATATGTAAGCATAATTATGTTTAAGAAAATAAAAATGATACTATGAAGAGGGTTTTACAAATTTACTAACTAATCTTATTTAATTTGATGAGTATACATAAAGAAGTTACTATGTTTTAGTTCCTAAGTGCTTTGAGCAACTTGGCTCACTCTTGTATGACACTCTTGTGTAATGGCTGTGTTTACTTAGCCTTGCAGTCCGCTTCCCACTAGTTGCCAAATATTCCTTTTGCTATAAACCCTGAACAGTCTCTTCTGCATTCATCCAAGACTTTCTGGCCCTCATTTTCTTTTTTTAAAAATGTTTAAAAATTTAATTTAATTTAATTTTAAGTTCTGGAATACACGTGCAAGATGTGCAGGTTTGTTACATAGCTAAACCTGTGCCATGGTGGTTTGCTGCACCTATCAACCCATCACCTACTAAACCCCACATGCATTAGCTATTCATCCTGATGCTCTCCCTCCCCCTCCTCCACAATAGGCACCAGTGTGTGTTGTTCACCCCCTATGTGTCCATTTGTTCTCATTGTTCAGTTCCCACTTGTGAGAACATGTAGTGTTTGGTTTTCTGTTCCTGTGTTAGTTTGCTGAGGATAATGACTTCCAGTTCCATCCATGTCCCTGCAAAGGACATGAGCTCATTCCTTTTTATGGCTGCATAGTATTCCATGGTATATATGTACCATATTTTCTTTATCCAGTCTATCATTGATGGGCATTTGGGTTGATTTCATGTCTTTTCTATTCAAATAGTGCTGCAATGAACATAGACATGCAGGTATCTTTTTAATTGAATGATTTATATTCCTTTGTTTATATACCCAGTAATGGAATTGCTGGGTCAAATGGTATTTCTGACTCCAGGTTTTGAGAAATTTCTATACTGTCTTCCACAATGGTTGAACAAATTTACATTCCCACTGATATGATTTGGCTGTGTCCCCACCCAAATCTCTTGAATTGTAGCTCCCCTTATACCCATGTGTTGTGGGAGAGACCCAGTGGGAGAAAACTGAATCATGATGGCAGTTTTCCCCATACTGTTTTCATGGTAGTGAATAAGTCTCAGGAGATCTGATGGTTTTATAAATGGGAGTTCCCCTGTGTCATCATGTAAGATGTGCCTTTTGCCATCTGCCATGATTGTGGGGTCTCCGGCCATGTGGAACTATGAGTCCAATAAACCTCTTTTTTCTTATAAATTATTAGCCAGTCTGTCTTTATTAGCAGTGTGAAAATGGACTAATACAGTAAATTGGTATCCGTAGTGTGGGTGCTGCCATAAAGAGACCTGAAAATGTGGAAGCAACTTTGGAACTGGGTCCAGCAGAGACTGGAAGAGTTTCAAGGGCTCAGAAGAAGACAGGAAGATTTGAGAAAGTTTGAAACTTCCCAGAGACTTTCTTGAACGACTTTCACCAAAATTTTAATAGTGATATGGACAATAAGTTCCAGGCTGAGGTGGTCTCAGATGGAGATGAGGAACTTATTGGGAACTGGAGTAAATGTCACTTTTTTTTTTTTTTTTTTTTTGAGATGGAGTCTCACTCTGTTGCCCAGGCTAGAGTGCAGTGGCATAATCTCAGCTCACTGCGACCTCCACCTCCCAGATTCAAGCAATTCTCCTACCTCAGCCTCCTGAGTAGCTGGGATTACAGGTGTGCACCACCACACCAGGCTAATTTTTGTATTCTTAGTAGGGAAGAAGTTTCACCATGTTGGCTAGGCTGGTTTGAAACTCCTGACTTCAGGTGATAAGCCCTCCTCAACCTCCCAAAATGCTGGGATTACAGGTGTGAGCCATGGTGCCTGGCCAAGGTCACTCTTGCTATGCAAAGAAACTGGTGGCATCTTGCCCTTGCCCTAGAGTTCTGTGGAACTTTAAACTTGAGAGAGATGTTTAGGATATCTAGTAGAAGAAATTTCTAAGCAACAAAGCATTCAAAAAGAAGTAGAGCAAAAAAATTTGAAAATTTTGCAGCCTGACAATGCAATAGAAAAGAAAAACCCAACTTCTGTAGAGAAATTCCAACCTGCTGCATAAATCTGCATAAGCAACCAGGAGCTGAACACCAAGACAATGGGAAAATTGTCTCCGGGGCATGTCAAAGACCTTTGCAGCAGCCCCTCCCATCACAGGTCCAGAGGCCTAGGAAGACAAAATGGTTTGGTGGGCGAGGCTCAGGGCTCAGGGCCTCCCTGCTGTGTGCAGGGAGGGACTTGGTGCCCTGCATCCTAGCTGCTCCAGCTGTGGCTAAGAGGGGCCATGGTACATGTTGGGCCATGGCTTCAGAGGATGCAAGTCCCAAGCCTTGGCAGCTTTCATGTGATTTTGAGACTGTGGGTGCACAGAAGTCAAGAAGTGAGGTTTGGGGACCTCAGCATAGATTTCAGAGTATGTATGGAAATGCCTGGAAGTCCAGGCAGAAGTTTGCTACAGGGGTGGGATCATAATGGGGTACCTCTGCTAAGGCAGTGAGGTGAAGAAATGATGGGTTGGAACTCCCACACAGCGTCACCACTGGGGCACTGCCAAATGGAGCTGTGAGAAGAGGGCCACCATCCTCCAGACCCCAGAATGGAATGGTAAATCCATGGATAACTATCTCTGTGTACCTAGAAAAGCTCCAGAAACTCAATGCCAGCTGGTGAAACCAGCCAGGAGAGGAGCTGAATCCTGCAAAGCCACAGGGGTGGAGCCGCCCAAGGCCATGGCAAATGGCAGATCCCCTCTTGCATTAGCAGGACCTGGATATGAGACATGAAGTCAAAGGAGATCATTTCAGAGCTTTAAGATTTGGCTGCCTTGCTGAATTTTGGACTTGCATGGGGTCTGTAGCCCCTTTGTTTGGCCAATTTCTCACATTTGGACTGGGTCTCTTTACCCAATACCTGTACTCCCACTTTTTCTAAGAAGTAGTTGTTTACTTGCTTTTGATTTTACATACAGGCTCATAGGTGGAAGGGACTTGCCTTATCTCAGATGAGACTTTGGACTGTGGACTTTTGAGTTAATGCTGAAATGAGTTAAGACTTTAAAGGACTGTTGGGAAGGCATAACTGGTTTTAAAATGTGAGGACATGAGATTTGAGAGGGGTCAAGGGCAGAATGACATGGTGTGGCTGTGTTGCCACCAAATCTCATCTTGAATTGTAGCTTCCATAATTCCCACATGTCATGGGAGGGACCCAGTAGGAGATAATAGAATCAAATGGTTTCCCCAATACTGTTTTCATGATAGTGAGTAAGTCTCATGAAATATGATGGTTTTATAAGTGGGAGTTCCCCATATAAGCCCTTTTGCCTGATGCCATGTAAGACATGCCTTTCACTTCCTGCCATGGTTGTGAGGCCTCCCCAGCCACATGGAACTGTGAGTTCATTAAACCTCTTTTTCTTTATAAGTTATCCAGTCTCGGGTATGTCTTTATCAACAGTGTGAAAAAGGACTAATACACCCACCAACAGTGCGAAAGCATTCCTGTTTTTCCACAGCCTTGGCAGCACCTGCTATTTCTTGACTTTTCAATAAAACTATTCTGATGGGCATGAGATGGTGTCTCTTATTAATTTTGATTTACATTTCTCTAATAATCATATTGGCTCTTGTTTTCTATAGAGGTCCACCATCTGATGGTAAAGATATTTTCTAGCAGTTAAGATGTGTCTGTCATTAACTGGGCCCCCTAATATCTGATATAGTAAGATTTTCCTATAAAATGGTTAGTGCAACTCTAGGGAAATATAAAGGAATGGACATGAATAAGCTAAAAGCAATCTTATTGACTACTCAGAATCTTAGTGGTTTCAGCTTATAAATTTGTAAAGAATAATTAGAATAAGAGTTTTTGTTGAGCATTTTCTGAGCTCTGGGCACTATACAGGCATTTTTACATTTTATCCTCAAATTAAGAGATAAAATAATTATTTTTCTAACAAATGAAGAAAGTGTGGCTTGGACAAGTAATTTATGTGTAATTACTCAACGTAAAATGGGTAAAGGTGGGATTTGATTTGGGGTGTGCTTACTCCAAAGAAAGATATTCCGATGAAGGGATGATTTCATTACATAAGCAGATGTCAAACAATTTTTACAGTATGACTCAATTAACAGAAAATGGGTATGCATTAAAGAAAATTAGTACTTACTGGACAAACTGAAAAAGCGTTTTGATTGCCACACTGCCTTAAAACAAAATGAAAAGTCTATTGTATTAATCACGTTCTTTTGGTTTCTGTATTTCTGATGCTTTTGTATCAGGAGCTTTGCTGATCCTGGAGAGATAGTCCCTGCCAGGGCTAGTCAATTTCTAGAGACAATAAATGACTCCCCTCCATGAGTGTGCCTTTCATATGCAAACTGACAAATTCAGAGTCCATATCCCCAACCACTTCTTCTACTGGACTGTTCCACTCTGGGACACTATTCCTCTGCCCTAACCACCCCAGGGCCAGATACTTGACAATTAGGGACACCTCTGTTAGACAAAGCCTGCTGAAATTATTCAACTAGCTAATACTTAGCTTGATTTCCTTGCCTCCTCTAATCCTTTCCAGAGAAAATGCAACAAATGCTCTTGCTTGTGTTTTGCCCTCCTTGCACCTCCTGACCCCTGAAGGATCCTGGTGCTTCTCCTGGTGGACCTGTATCATGTGCTCCCTCCTCCTGCAAGCTGTGAGTAATAAACTATCTTTTCAATGGCAATCACCTCCTGATCTGTTGGTCTCGCTATACCTCAATAATAATGAAGTCTATATTTTTTCGATTTTCAGTGTTGGGGGTACATAGTTGGTGTATATATTTATGGGGTACCTAAAATATTTGGATACAGGCACACAATGCAAAACAATTACATCTGGGTAAATAGAGTATCCAACACCTCAATTATTTACCTTTTCTTTGTATTACAAACAACCCAATTATACTCCGTTAGTTATTTAAAAAATACAATAAATTGTTGTTAACTGTAGTCACTCTGCTGTATTATCAAATACTGGATGTTATTTATTCCATCTAACTATATTTTTGTATCCATTAACCATCCCTTCTTTTCACCCCCTGCCACTGCACTTTCTAGTATCTGGTAACCATCCTTCTATTCTCTATCTCCCTTAGTTCAATTGCTTTAATTTTTAGCCCACACAAATAAGTGAAAACATGTGAAGTTTATCTTTCTCTGCTTGGTTTATTTCATTTAACATAATGACGCCCAGTTCCATCCATGTTGTTACAAATGACAGGATCTCATTCTTTTTATAGCGGAATAGTACTTCATTGTGTTTATGTACCACATTTTCTTTACTCATTCATCGGTTGATGGATATTTAGGTGCTTTCAACTTCTATTGTGAACAGATGCTGCCCATGGGAGTGCAGATATCTCTTTGATATACTAATTTCCTTTCTTTGGTGTATATATTTAGTAGTAAGATTATTAGATCATATGGTAGGTCTATTTTTAGTTTTTGGAGAAACCTCCAAACTGTTTTCAATAGTGATTGTGTACTAATATACACTCCCACCAATAGTGTACCAGTGTTCCCTTTTCACCACGTTTTTGTCAGCATTTGTTACTGTCTTTCTTTGGGATAAAGTCTTCTTAACTGGGGTGAAAAATCTACATTTTAAAACTTGTATCCTGTACATCTTAGGTATCGTTGTCATTAGAAAGTTATCTTCACCTCCCTCATCCTATAAAATTGAAAAAAATAGTGAACATTTGTTTTGAAACCATAAGATGATGTAGATGGTCATCTTCTTGAAAGTATTAGAATAGAATAAACCCACTTTAACAACAGGTAATGCAATGCTTAACTATTTTTAAAGAGATTTGCCTACATATGCAGGAAATGTATGTGGATGTTAGATTTTATCTCCTTGGATATCATTAGGTTCTATACAATTAAATATTTTAAGAGAAAACAAAAGCATCTCAGGTTACTTGTTTTATTCTTTTAGTTAATAATATTTTGTCATTTTATTTTCAATGTAAATTTAACCATGCAATATATAATATTGTACAAGGAGCAGAAACTAGCTTTTCAAATGTATACAGAATATTTTCTTCATTTTTTTGAGAAATCATTGTTTAGGTGTTTTTAAATTACCGCATATAAAATGTTTGCCTTCTTGGAAAACTTAATAAAAAACCCAAACTAACAATATTATCTATAAGGTGATATTAAATTTGTGTGTTTTATATTATACTGTTAAAATGTTTAAAGTTCTGATGCAGACAGAGTTGGAAGCATTTTCTAATGCTAATTCAATATCATTTCAATCTGATGTGTAAATAGTAGTGCTGTAACCTGATTGTAATACACATTGATATGGTTGTATTAATTTCCATTGATTCACAGAAGTTAACTAAAGTTCTCTAATTCCTGCTTTCATGTATTGCCTAAATTTTTTACAAGTAGTTTTTTAAGTTTTATAAGAAAATTATTCTGTAGGTCACTGGGACAAATTGAAATTTGTAGAAAATTAAACAGTATTTGAGGACATTCTATAAGTTTCATCAAAATGTTTGTACCACTTAGAATTTATCAAGGGAATTAAAGGCTAAAGAATTAAAAGAGTAATATGTCAAAGCTATAGTTGGTTTCTAACTGAAAACTTTTTTCTCTCTCTCTCTCTAGACATATTAGATTTGAGAATCTAAAAAGCTCTGTTTAATGATCCTGTATTGGCTGACATCCAAAGAAAAATTGCTTCACTTCTAAATATCCATGACATAACTGTCTGTCTAATAGGAAGACCTGAAAAGTACCATTTGTTGTTGCATCCGGCAGGTCTGTGTTCTGTGCCTCCCAGACTGAAATTTGTAATTCATATTTCCTTTGGCTGGAACTTTGGAATGAATGCCCAAAAGGTATATTACTCATACAAGAGGTTCTTGCAAATAGGCCGTCGGTTCTCCTTTGAGCCTAACCTCTCTTTCTGTCTTGGGCCAGACTGTTTGTTAGAGAGGACCCTGTCACTTGTCCTGGTAGTTAAAATGTAGAAACAATCTCTCCTTGGACTGATTCTTCCCATTTTGAAAAATTGCCACAGCAAATTCCCCAGCCTGCCAAGTTGGCAGATTCTAAGCCAAAAGCTGGAGCCCAGCCAGGCATCAATGGCGCATTCCAAACCTCTGAGTCAGCATCCAACTCCATGCCATTCTCTGTCTTCTGTGCAGGAAAGCATCCCATGCCACAGAATTATTGTTAGCCAAATACTAAACTTGCTTTTCAAGCTAAACCAACTTTTATATTGTGGTTTCATAACCTAGAGTGGATAATATGAGAAATCCACAAATTCTGAAAAGTTCTGATATTGGGGAATGTTTCTTTTAAAATTTGGTAGATTGAGCCTCCCTCTTTTTCAGAAAGTGAGAGAGAAGTCTGAATAATTTTTTGGCTTGAGTTGTAAAACACAGGTCCTGACCCCTTGTCGTCATTAAAGATCCCATGGGCTCTTTTGAAAGGACTAAGGGGGATTAACCTTTCTGTTCTGGCTAAATTCCTAATTGGATAATTGCATTCTGCCTCCCTAAATTATCCCTGTAGTTCCAATTGGATATGGAATTTTCACTTCCTGTCATAAAAGGTTGTAGGGTGTTACAACATTTCACCCCAGGGGTGATGCCAATTAAGTCGTTAGTGAGGTGAAATCTGTATGTGGGTTGTCTTTCTTTTTGTAACCCCCTACCCCACCTCCTTACTTGGAGTTTAAAATGTGTGGGAATCATTCAATCATTGGTAATGAAAAGGGATGTCATAAGTTAGTAACACTGCTTATTGTCACATTACTTCTAAGAATATAACAAAGGCTGTCGATAATTGATAAGCATTTGGGGAGAGCATTATCATTCGAAAGAGAACAAAAGCACTTTGCTTGCAACGCTGCTGTCCAAACCAGGACGATGATGATCTGAGGAAGGCAACGAAAAGTATTTTTTAAAGCACGTTCACAGATTGTTTTTACTGGGGAAGTTGAGTGCAGCTCTGTGAGCTGGCTTGTTTCAAAGCCTTTGTGGGTTGCCGGCTCGGTATTCATAGGAACACTTAGGCGCAGGGCCAGGGCCAAGGGGAGTCAATGTGTCTCCTGAATATGGATGCAGGCATTAACCGTGGGCAGATTATACATGCACTTGATTTGTAAAGTAAAGGTCACACATCAGTCTCTTCAGCTGTATTTATCCACATTGGAAATCATTGCTCACAGGATCACCTTTGAACCTAAAAAGGCAACATCACCAGCAGCAGCCTTATGTTTACCCTCAGTTGAGGAAAAAGTTAATAACCAGCTTATCTGTGTTCTTAATTATTTGAAAAATGTGTTTTGAGTCAGTCAAGAAATTGTTCTTGGATCAACTATATGTATGTATATTCTTTCTATAGGCTATTTCATCAACAGAAACTTTAATAACCATGTAAATATTTTTATAATTTTAAAACTAATATGGATTAATTCTTCAGAAATAGATGTAATGTAAAGATACTCATGTCAGCTCTGTAGTATTAGCCTCCATCCTCCTATGTTCTAACCTAGCTACATTGTAGACAAAATAAAATTTGGGATCCTGTCCATGACCATAGGAAACAAACAGGGTAAATAGAAATCCTACCATTAAACTGAAATAGATTGTGGAACAAACTTGGATTTGGCTGATATGATGAGAATAGAGAGTTCTCTCTGCATATTTTCTCACCTATATTATAAATTCATTCACATTTATTTTATGGAATCATAATAATAAATAAATAAACAATGGCAGTAAACAAAGAGTTGAAATAAGCCATCTCAATATTTGAAAAACAAATTTCAGAAACCATGCGCCTGTATCATTACATCCAATTTTGTTTTGCTTTATTGGTATAAAATAAATAGAACAATTCACTCTTAAAATATTAAAATTTGATTTGATTCCATTGGTGGTTACATTAATTACCGTCTCACTCACTAAAATAATAGATGCCTTCTGATAGAAGCACCTTTAACACTCCCCTGTTCTTCTTAACATCTCTGTGTAACTTGATTTTCTCTCTCTTCTCTTTTCTTATCCCAGAGAGAAATTTCTTCTCAAGAGGCCAAATCCATGTTACTGGCTCCTGCATGTCTGAGACTTGTCTAAGATACTCCAGAGGTAGCTACGGAAGCTGCAGTCCTGAAGACTCTGGATAATGCTTCCACGTGTTCTTATCAGAGAAGACGTTTCCTTCCCTCTATTCGTACATATGATTTTTCCCACCTAATTTAGGACTTTGCGGTTTTAGCATTTTACAATTAATCATGCTGGATCTTTAAACAGTTTTTTAAAAATTTGTCTCTTTACACAGTAGTTGGCCGTTTCTATCATTCCCAAATTTTATTAGATAAGCATGCATTTTCATCTCTAGAGAAATCATTGATAAAACATATTCAGCAGCACAGAGTCAAGTAGTAAGGCCTCCTTAGTTCCTAATTGAAATAGAACTTTTATCTGTTTTGGTACAGGTATTTAATTAGTTATTAAAGTTATAAAACTAGACTTGCCTCTAACCCAGATTTTGTCATTAGACCCTCAGGGACATAGTGCAAGTTCATGCCACGTATCTAGCTGATATTTGGACAGTGTTCCTAAGGGAGTTCTCAAATTTACAAATTTAGGTGGCTGAGATTTATGGATGCAATGACAATCAGATCTGCTCATTCTGAGGCAAGCATTGGATTTTCTCATTTATATTTGACCATTCAGCTAATGATTACTTGTACCCAGAGTTTAGAGAAATCAGTTCAGGATCTTAGTCATTACCAGACATCCAACTAATAAAGAGTAGATGATATTCCCAGAAAGGAGAATTTCAAATTTACAGCAATTCTTTACTTCCCTGGTTTTCCAACTTTAGGATAAGCATAATGTAGAAATTGTACTCACATTTTATGTATGCACTTATTCAGTAGGCATCTAGTTAAAGGGTACTTAGGGAAATGTTAAAAAATAAAAAAAGACATTTGCAATAGTATTATTATTTCAGAAGAGGAAATAACAAGACCCCTTTCTGGCTACATTGGTTAGTTAATCATAATATCTATCCCTTAAGTCTTACTGATAATTTAACCTTTCTTTACCATGGAAAAATATTCTACTTTGATACCAAGAATAAATGGCATGGTTACACACACACACACACACACACACACACACACACAACACACACACACACACGAGAGAGAGATACATAAATGTATTTCTATATTTACCAGTGATTAAGTAAGTTATGAATTAATTTTCTAAACAAAAAAGTTGCTTATTCTTCTACTTCGTCATCATTATCTTAGAAAATAAGTACTGTAGAACAGTTTAAGGACAATAAAGAAAACAAAATGGAATTTACCATTTGCTTGCCGTTCCACCCCTAATTGGTTGTGGTTTCAAGATTTGCTAATTAAAAAATGAGCTGGTAGAATTGACTGACAGGTATAGCTGTGAAAATACTTTGTCAACCACTAGGTAATGATCTGTTAGTCAGTAAAGCAGTTGTGTTAAGTACTAAGTGTTTAATCTTAAGTACTTCTTCCAAATTGCTCCCCTGAGTGTCCCAATTTACTGCTAGACCATTAAATTCCTTATGAATTGGTTCCAGTATCCAGTGTTGTATCTTTCCCTCAATACACACACACCACGCACGCACGCACGCACGCACGCACGCACGCACGTACAGATACATGCTATTTGGGGCATGCAGATGTGTGACAAGAATATTTTTGTGACCTATTATTACATTAGTATTACCAACTTGCAGCACTGAACAAAATATGTTAGCACCAAGTCGTGATCATTTTAGTGATAAAACCCTATAATAAATACAAACATATTTAAATAATAATGCACTACTAGGATAAAATATACCTTTGATAAGACCACAGATTGAGAACTATTAAAGTGTATACGGGAAATTGGTCATAGCCATTTCACTCAGCCATTCTCTGCTCTATCCTTGGTAAATAAATGAAAGCCAGAATTAGTACATCAAGGAATTTGACCTTGATTAGCCTGAGCTGGGACCACAGAGCAAGGTGATAACAAAGAAAACGAACAAGGCAGACCACCTGCTGCATTGACTGCCTGGGCTGAAAAGAATACCTAAATGCACTCGTGTGACACAATACATTAACATAATTTTCTGCCAGTAATGCCTGCATAACTTTATTGATACCAGATTCACATGACTGTATTTAATTTCAGGGCACTTCATCTTAGCAGAGGAGGAATCAGTATAGTCAAAGCAGCAAAAAAGTTTCTAGCTGATGAAACATATTTTACTCACCCAATGTAATATCTTTTCTCAGAATTTACTAGAAAAATAATTGTCAATTATACATTTACCAAATATAAATATTTTATTTTTTAAAAGCAGACAAAATTTAGGCAGAAAAAGCATAATACTATTAAACTACTGGATTTAAAATGCCATCTCATGTAAAGGTAAGGATTATAAGTAAGCCTCTAAAATCACGGAAAAGGTGAAAGAAAACACAACTGAGATAAAAATCTATTGCATTCAGTTCACATTAAGTAATTAACAGGATTTAAAATATGCATACACATATACCTGTTATGGATAGTACAACAAAACGTGTGTTAACAAATGTGGTCTTTCTCTCTCCATAACATCCTCTCGCTCTGCTTGTTTTCCTGCCTCGTGTCTACCACAGGTGAGTAGGTGTAAGCATGTTTAGATTCAGAGATGCAAATTGTTAAAAAATACTTTTTTTTTGGTCAATTATGTGTTGGTCTTTTATAAATCTTACTTGATAAAATCACTAACGTAAAAGAAAATTGACTGTCTTCTGGTGTGAACACTCTAAAGGATTTTTAGAAAAACCCTTTACACAAGCTGATCTAAAAGCATGCAGTCTTTGCCTACAAGCAGGTAAAAGAAAGCAAAGATGTGAATGTAAAGGAGACTTTTTTTTTTTGGTAAGGCAAAGAAGAAAGATGGTGCAGAAATGGTGCACAGATATTTATTGTGTTTTCTTTATTGAAGAGATTAAATAGTTATGGAAGAGTAGGGGTGCAGAGAGAAATTGGAAGAAAGAGAAAAAGAGAAGTGTAAAGGCAGGTACTGCTGAGAGATGGAAGAATTGAAATGAAGAAATGCATTGGCAAGAATTAATACAAGAGTGAGAAGGCTTAGCTGATAGACAGGTTTGCAAGTCTCCACCCAACCCACCCCCCAAGAGTGCCTGAACTGGCAGTCAATGTGCTAATTAGTCCCTGGCTCTGGGTTCCCTCCCCTTCATACCTCTCTTGCAAAAAGCTTCAGGGAGTCCCTAACATCCATGCTTCTTGACTAAATCCCTTCTATTTATAAGGTGCAAAGGTAACAAAGTGCCAGAACCAACATTCTTTTCTAGTTAGCACAAACATCAATTCAGCCCGAATGAGTAGTTACTTATAAGATGTTTATTGACTGCATAAATAATCTGTGGATGCCTATAGAAAACAGGGAAATAGCGTCTGTCTGGCCACAGAGAGATACACATCTTCAAGAAAAGCAAGCCGTAAGCAAAAGTGCATTTTGCTAAACAAAAATATGAATGGTTCCCGAAGCTTCAAGCTAATTCCAATATGGTAAGTACCTTCAGTTCACCAGCGAAAGTAGCTAGGCTGAGCTGCAAGCTGATAAGGGCAAAGAACACATTGTTGTCTTTAGAAATAAAAGAACAGAAGATTAATGCTGGTTGTCGTTGAGTGATAGGACCCTGACTGACCCTTAAAACCTTTTCTAATTTTCTCAGTTTCTAAATTTTCTATTGTGACTCTATATATGGTGTGTATATTTTCTGAGTCAGTTTTTTTTGAGGGGGGGGTGTCAGTTACCTGAAAAAAGATGGGTTTTATTTATTCTCCTTACATGAATTCTTTTGTCTTTCCCCCAGCCCAGAACAGCAGTTCTTACCCCAGAATGTGGCTCTGAGTCACCTGGAGGGCTTTTAAAAAACACAGAGTGCTGCTTTCCATATCCAGAGTTTCTGATTCAGCAGCTTTGCAATGGGACTGGAGAATTTGTCGTTCTACAAAGGTATTCAGTGCTGCTGCTGTCTCTCTGTGGGCCGAACTTGGAGAAGCACTCGTCTAACAGGAAACATTGCTGAGATGTTGCCAGATTCCCAAAGTACTGCAGATTATTACTGAAGCTCAACATGGCTACAGGTCTCGAGACTTACTGACAAAGATGGGAGACTGGGTGGTGTATCCATTTTCAAAGGAGAGTAAATGAAACATGGAATCTTGGATAGGAGAAAGTGTCATGAAATTCTACATAGATAGGACCAATCAGCCATTTAGATTGGGACTCCCTCTGCCTTCACGATCCCGGGAAATAAAAAAGTCAAGATCCTTTGAAAATTAGGTTTTGATTGTTTTTCTAGGTGAAGAGAAATCAATGCTAGTAGCCAAAGAGACCCAGAACAGACCTTCCACTTATTCCTGCCACCCGCTCTTCCAAACACAGGTTTCTCTGGCACATGCTTCAGAGCCGTGCCTTTCACCTACTCAAGTCTTCGGGCTGCAGTCAATTCCTACCTCTCCTCTAACACAGAATGCTCCTTATTCACTAGGTCTTTCCCAACCGGACACCAATATGCCATCATATTTTCCATCTCCTACAAACAAGCAAACACAAGGGACATCTTTCTTAGCCCCATATCTCCCTGTATCCCCCCCACTTCCATTTTTTTCTCCTCTTTACAGAAAAATACTCTTGAATATGTCAGAGGTGGCTTTTCTCTCCTACTTCGTGGGACATTCAAGATCTGCCTTGAGCTTATGCCCCAAAGTCCTGTAAGAATGTTGATAAGACAGACTAATATGTATATGTTTATCTCCTCCTTGCAAAAACCCACTGAGACATTGTTATTGTATCCATTTTATCAATGCATAAACTGAGTTCTGTGAGGGTTCTATTTTTCAAGGTCACAGGGCTAGTCAGTAGCCAAGCTCAGCCCGGGAATTGGCTGTAGAATGGGGATCTTCAGCATAGTCCTTTTCTGCCTATCCCCATTCTGGTCCATTTATTCTTATGCACCCGTGGTTGTTCAGCCTATACCTCATTTCCTCAATGAAGTTTTCCCTAAGAAAGGAGGATTCCTGCCTGCAGCCCATTTCTGCATGTGGGACTTTCTCCCCCTAGTTCAAGTTTTTCCTCTGATTCTCTCCCCACCCTTTGTGCTAGTGTTGCTTACTGTGCTCCAGCTTCCTTGCCACATTAGGAGCGTTTCCATCTTAGGGTCTTTATGCTCCTTGTTCTATAGACACCCACCTAGCTTTCTCCCTGACCTCATGTGGCTTGTATTCCATGGGTCACCTTATCAGAGAGGACTTCTGTGACCAATGTAACTAAAATACAACCCTCTTCCCAGTCAAGCTCTCTGTTTTTCTTGGCTTCATAGCATATGTTGCCACTTGACATAATGTTTATTTGCTTATTTTTCATTTCTTTCCATATCCTGAACATAGAAGGTGTTCAAAAATATGCATTGAGTGAATAATTGAAGTAAGGGGGAATGATTGAAGTAAGAGGGAAAGAATGCAGTGTGCGGTAATGTCATGCACTAGGAGTCTAAATTGGGCCTACTGTAAACATAGGTAGAAGAACATTGCCCTACCTAGGTTAATTTCAGTGATTCTGAGATTACTAGGATTACTATTTATAATTGTTTTTCACTTGTTTTAGATAAGCTGATATTTGTGGAGACTGGGAATCTATGCTTACATGCATCCAGTGTATCCACATATTTACTTACATGTAACACATCTTTCTTTTAACACTGCCTATTTCTTCAATTATTTTGTATCACTATCACCAAGAAGATGTCCTAAATATAAAATGTATCCATATTCTGAAACTCGATATTTTCCCTTATTCTAAGTTTCTATGCCTCCCTAAATACACACACACACACACACACACACACACACACATATGATCTTATCTAATATGTACCAAATCCTGTCTGTCCTACACACACATACACACACACACACACTCACACTATGATCTTATCTAATATGGACCAAATCCTGTCTGTCCTAATAAACCCCTGAATCAGATTCCTACTCTCTACCCGCTCCATTCACAATAAGGCCCAGCCAGATGTCAATTACAATGTGATCATTCTTAATTGGCTGAGAGACTTGGAGCAAGGAGACAAGCCGTGAACAAGGAGACAATGCAGTGGATCCACAAGGCCAGAGACACAGTTAAATCAAGAGCCAAAGCCAGAGAAAGGACAGAAGCAAACAAAAACCCCATCAATCAAAGCAGGAGTGAGGCCCTGGGGTCTGCTGGGAAAAAGCGAGGTGTAAATACTGAGTTGCACTGGCCCATGATGGATATTGTTAAAGCTGTACTTCTGTGCTGGAGGCCCTTCTTCCTAAAGCCAAGCCCCGGGTCCCTTAGGGTCAGGTCTGCCTGACATTTTGCAGTTATCTATTTACTTCTTTCTCTCCCTTACTGATTGGAGAGCTACCCAAGGGCACTGTATAATTCATCAATCTATGATTTGTGTAATACAATGCCTGTCATTCAGTAGGCATTAGTATATACATACTCAAATACAATTACTTATAGATATATTAATTTATGAATGTATGACTGATTTTCTCTTACTATGAAGGATCTCTTAGTCTTTAAATCATATTTAAAATTGATTCTTGAAATAGTATATTTGAGAAACATGATTTTGGTTGCATAATTTCATAAAATAAGTAAAAATAGACATATAAATACTTTTATATTGGACATGACTTCCACCTAATTCAAGTGTGTACATCTGATATTGAAGTGTCATATCTCAAGGACTGACTGGCTGCACATGTTTACACAATGCCAATTACTGTCTATTTTGTCTTGAGTGCTTTGCTAAAGCAGTAATGAGTAAAGTGATTAAGGAGCATTGTGCTGGTCCCAAAGATGCATCTGGATTTATAGGCTTCTATTTAGCAGCTATGGGCTAATACTGGGGTTTGTTCATTTTACCTCAAGAAGCGAAATAAGGTGACAGTGAGACCATGTCCCCATGACATAGTTTCAGAAATGGAGCAGGTGACTTACATGTGACCATTATTAAAATGAATAGCAGATTTAGGTACTGGAACAGATTCAGATTTGCAGCATGGTGTTTGCCTAGTTTGATCAGTAGAATAAAGTGGGCTTGCTGGCGAAGCTTGTGATGAGGTCATAGTGCTCCTCATTATCTCATCCAGTTTTGTAAATGAAGATTCCAGTGTCTGCCGGTTCCTTAGTAAAGCCATCATCATTATTACCTATTGAATAGTATTGAAAAAATGTAGTTGTACCTGACTAATTATTATGATCTCTCTGGCTTTGTTTCTAAATGTTGACTATACAACTGGTAGATGGTCAGGAACTGTGAGGCCTGGTGGTTGAGGTCATGAAGTAGATTCAAATCCGAATTCTGTCACTTGCTGGCTAGGTGAGGTGGGTAGTGCTACCTCTCACTAAGCCTGAGCAATTCCAACTCTAAAATGTACTGTTGAATTCCTCCTTATGCTTTAAGTTGAAGGCAAGCACATATTCTCTACAGAGCTTTTTCTGACCACACAGGAACTTAGGCGTATCTTGCACTCTCTTCACATAGTACTTTTACACTGTTATTAAAACACACATATATTATTATGTAATTGGTGTTTTTGCATGTCTTTTTTTCTGCTAGATTGTAAGTTCATTGTAAACTTTAACCCTGCAATACTCCGTGGTAATCAATGAATGGGTGAATGAGTCACTGCCTATTTTAAGGAGAAGCAAGAAATTAAGTATGAGGAGAAAGTCTGGAGATAGACTGTGGAGCCAGGTTAGGACAGGTTAGTTGTAATGTACTTGAAATTGTTTTACTCCATTAATAAAAAAACATTTGTATTTAATATTACCAACCATGTTACATTCTCCATAACTCCTATGTTAACGAAAAAATGCAAGAACAGAAAAAAAAATAAAGACATACTAATAGCACAATGTATTTCCTTCACATGATTAGATGTTTGGGTCCTGTGTTTTAAGTTTTTCTCAGGTTAGTTTAGACAGTACTTTCAAAAGATTATTAATTTAAAACTAAGAAATCCAATAATAAAATGGGAAAGCATAGGAAAGTGTGAGAATAAAAAGGAAATCGTTGTTCCACTTGATTCTCTCTTCCCAAAAACAACTATGTTAATGGTTCACCTTTCTAAGTACTTTCATTTATTCATTTTTACTTTGTATGATAATTATTGTTATATTCGATTTGTTAATTGACAAAAATTATATATATATATATTTATGGTGCACATGATGTTTTGATAGAGAATACACTGTGAAATGGCTAAATAAGGCTAATCAACAGACACATTACATCTCATCATTTTTTGTGGTGAGAACACACAATTCTACTCTCTTTTGCTAACTATAACCAAGTCTGTGCTGCTGAAATCAGAACTTCACATGCGTCAAGTTTATGTAGTTTATTTGTTCATTTCGTTTTTTGGCTCTGTTTTTCCTTAAAATGTTTGGAAAAGTAATTATTTTCTAGAAAGTAATATTATTCTTTCTTGGCTTTTGTTTTCAGTTTTACTGGTACACATTGCAATAATTCTTTCACAAAGTTTCTGTGGTTTTTAAATTTGGTGCACCCTTAAATGTCCTCATATTCATCTATTTTTTTCCTCATGTGTAATTGAGAGTTTGGCTGGGTATAGAATTCAAAAATTAAAATTATTGAAGCATTGCTCTATTGTCTTCATTGTAGGTCATCATGAGCCTATTATCGGTTGCATTTTCATTCTGTTCTTAGTCAATATTGCTTTGGTTGTTTCCATTCAGGAGAATTTTTACTCTGTTCTTGAGTGCAGATATGCCAGCAACCAATGATTGTGTGTTTATCTTTTTATTCTTTTGTTTCTGTTGTCACTTTTATTCTAAATGTTGGTGCCTTTCTTTTACTTATGACTATTTTCTTATATCTATTGATTAATTTTTCTCTTTTGAGATTTCCTAATAAATACACAATAAATATTTTGGATCTATATTCCATATCTCAGCTACTTTGTGTCTTTTCTACTATTGCAATATTTGCTGAGTTTTATTTGGCAACCACAAGTTTAATATACTTTTAAATATTGGAATAATTTTATATTTAAAGAAAAGTTGAAAGTAGTAAGGAAAGTTCCTGTGTACTTCTCACCCAATTTTCCCTCATTGTTGACAACCTCATTACCACGTGCATTTGACAAAAATAAGAAACTCATTATTGGTACTTTAATATTAAGTAAATTCTGAATTTTACCTGTATTTCACAAATTTTAAAATTAATGTCATCTTTCTGTTTTGGAATCTAATCCAGGACACGATATTACATTTCAATGTTATGCTTCCCAAGTCACCTCTAGTTTGTGATAGTTTTTTCAGTCTTTTTTTTTTCAATGACAGCAAAATAATATTGAAGAGTACTGACCAGATATCTTGCAGAAGGTCCTACAATCTGGATTTGTCTGATGTTTTTCTTTTGATTAGGATTGACGTTATAAGTTTTGGGGAAGAATTCCTCAGAGGTGAAGTATTCTTGTCACATTATATACATGTGATATCACTGAGGTCACTTACACAGTTGACTGAGGAAACTGTTGGCTAGGTTTCTCTAAAGTTACTGCTTTTGTGTTCTCGCCTAGTCTTTGAATAGAGTCAGTAAGTACAGCCCCTGAACGAAGAGAAAGTGTGTAGAAATCAAGCTCTACATTCTGGAGGGGAAAATATTAGGTAAATCATTTGCAATGTCTTCCGTAAGAAAGATGCCTTTGTCTGTTCAAGCTGCTTTCACAAAAATACCATAAACTGGATGGCTTAAATACAAAGATTTATATATCGTAATTCTGGAGGCTGGGAAGTTTGAAATCAAGAATTTGGAAGATGTGCTGTCTCCTGAGGGTCCACTTTATTTCCGTGTTCTTAAACAGCCATCTTCTTGTTGTGATCTCACATGTTGGAAAAAGAGCCAGAGAGCTCCCTGGGTTCCTTTGACAATGGCACTAATCTTATTCATGAAGCTCCACCCTCATGACCTAATCATCTTCCAAATGCCCCGACTTCTAACACCGTCACTTTGTGGCTAGAGCTTCAACGTGTGAATTTTGGGGAGACATAAATATTTAATCCATGACATTTCATTTCTAATTATTCAGAATTTATATCCTTGTCACATCCAAAATATAGTAGTTGCACCCTAGCAGTCCCCAAAATCTTAAGTTTTTCCAGCACCCACTGTAAAGTCTAAGTCCAAAGTCTCATCTGCATATCATCTAAAGCAGGCATGGGTGAGAGGCAGAGTATGATTCATCCTGAAGCAAGTTCTTCTCTAGCTATGAACCTGTGAAACCAAGCAAGCTATAAGCTTTCAAAACACAATGGTGGAATAGGCATGGGGTAGACATTCCCATTACAAAAAGGCAAAATAGGAAATAGTAAAGGAGTAATGGCTTCCAAGTAAGTTCAAAACCTAACAGGGGAAACAACATTAAACCTTAAAGCTCAGGAATTATTCCTTTTCCAGATGCTTCTTCTTCCATGTCCATTGGATGGCAACATCACTCCCATGGCTTGATGAGAAGGCCCTACAGTGGCTCTCTAATGGGGTCCCAACCAGTAATGTTCTCTCCCAGGTCCCTGCAGTTCTGCTAGGCTCAAGCTCTGCACCCAAGGCTCTTCTGGATGGGGTTCCAGTCCTGAGACTGAGCAGCACTGTTCTTTGTAACCTAGGTAAGTGGCATCTATGCTCTCTGGGCCCGTGTTTTCTGGGCTTGTGATGGGAGGGGAAGCCCTGCCAATCACTGAGTTACCTTTGGTGTCATTCTTACATTGTCTTGAAAAATAACATCTGACTTCTGTTGAGACTGAAGATCCATACTAATCTTATTAAACAATTGATTCGCCACATCCTTAGTGCTCTCATTTTTTGTAGCTGATAAATTCTAGCTTCCACAAAACACTAAGACAGGAACAAAATTCAGTCAAGTCCTTTGTCACTTTATACCAAGAACTGGCTTTCCTCTGGTTTTCAATAATATATTCTTCGTTTTCTTTGGAGAACTCATCACAATGGACTTTGCTGTCCATATATTTACCAAATCCTCTTCAGTATTACTTAGGTATTTCCCAAGAAGATTAAGGCTTACATTCTGTCTTCTTTTCTTTCTGAGTCCTCACCAGAATTAATGTTAATGTTCATATTTTTTAGCATGTACCTCAACAATCTTCCAGGCTCTAGTTAGCTCCAAAGCCACTTTTACATTTTTAGGTAGTATTTGTTACAGCAGCAGCCCGTCTTCTCAGTACCAACTTTTGTTTAGTCCATTCAGGTTGCTAAAACCAAAATATCATAAACTAGGTGGCATAGCAACAAACTTTTATTTCTCCTAGTTCAGGAACTTCAGAAGTCCACAGTCATGGTGCTGATAGATTGGGTGTCTATTAAGAAACTGCTTTCCGGTTCTTTTTGCTGTACTCTCACATTACAGAAAAAGTGACACAGCTCTCCAGGGTCCTTGTATACGAGCTCAGATCCTATCATCAGGGCTCTACTTTTATGGCTTAAAAATCTCCCAAAAGCTCCACCTCCTAATACCATCACATTGGCAGATCGCCACATATGAATTTTGGGGGGGGACTAAAATATTCAGTCTTTAATAGAAGATTTTGTTGATACTTTTTAACTGCCAAAAACATTTATGTTTTATAACTTTTTTGTTTCCAAAAGCTGTATCTTCTTGCATAATAATATTGAATTTCTGAGAATATTTATTTTACTCTTTTCTTGTTCTTTCCTGACCCCTTAATTATTATTACTTACTCTGCACTTTTCTCTTATCCTCATGATCCAGAATTAGGTTGATTATTTTACTTACTGAGCTGGGTTTTATCTGCCATTGCATAGGTATGCTTCCCTCAGAAGCCTTTCTCAAAATGCAAGATTAGGTATGGGTTCTGTTTAGGGTAGTAGATCATGGCAGGGGGATAGTGGTAGCCTGCCAGGAACTACCAAGTTGCCAAATTAAGAAATGCATTTGCAGATGTATTTCATCTACTAAATTTCAGTCCTGCATGGAGCTATGTCTTTATTTTGCATTATTTTTCTTTCCTTTACCCCATTCCATGCATACATATGGAGAAATCCTGAGTTCACCTCCCTCCCTTACTTTTTTTTTTTTTGAGTCTCTCATATCAGTAGGCTTCTCATTGATCCCTCATTTGTGTTTTAATGTACTTTCTGACTTTTGTCCTGTGTATAAAAGTCATAGCTGACAAGCATAGAAAGAGACAGACCCAATAACTGTGCTGATGACTTTCTTTTTATAATTTTTGACTGTGGGATTGATTCTTCTCTGGGACTCTGAATTACTCTGTTTTCATGCTACTGATAAAGAGATACCCAAAAGGTTCCACATGGCTGGGGAGTCCTCAAAATCATGGCAGAAGGCGAGGAGGAGCCAGTCACATCTTACATGGATGGTGGCAGGCAAAAGAGAGAGAGAGAGAGGGCCTTGTGCAGGGGAGCTCCTCTTTTTAAAACCATTAGATCTTGTGAGACTAATTCACTATCACAAGAACAGCACGAGAAAGACCTGCCCCCATGCTTCTGTTACCTCCCACTGGATTCCTCTCATGACTCATGGGAATTGTGGGGAGTTACAATTCAAGATGAGATTTGGGTGGGGACACAGTTCCCATATCAATATCCACTGGGAAAAACATAGTCCTACCATTAGAGTTTAGAACAATAGACTTCATAGCAATGTGCTTTTGACAAATCTGGATGTATTTGCTTTTTTAGAAATTCTTTAGATTTTCCATTTGGCTAAAATATTAATTTTTTGAGTAGTTCTATATTATAGTATATAGCAGAATATTATAATACAGGTATTTGTGGCAGTGTATGTGTTTTGGTGAATGTGCATATGTATAGTATAGATGTAGATATACACACAGGCAGACATATGTGTACACACACACACACACACACACATTTATGTGTGTATGAAATTTTTTATCCTTTCAATAGGATTTGGAAGAAAGTGTGTAGATGTGGATGCATTTCACTATCTTGAACTATAAATCTGCTGAAGTTTTAAAATCAGAGTGAATCACCAAAGAAAATACAAATGCCATATCTGAAAAATTAATTCCACAAAATTTAATTGTAAAGGAAGTTGATGCCTAACATCTCTAAGTACTATCAGTGAGAAAAAACATTTCATGCAGTAGTTTTCACTCAGAAGCGAGTGTTCCATTTGCACAAATCAACCCTTTCCAAGTATAAACTGGACTTGTCCTAATATGCACCCTTTCCAAATCCACTTATTTATCTTTCCACATCCTCTTCCAAAGCTTGAGTCAAAGGAACCTTAGATTCATCAGAAAACCAATGAGTCATGCATTGTAATGCAGGTGGTATTCATGAAGTTAAGATCATATGGTGGCGGTTTCAAGTAACAGGAAGGCAATAAGAAAGCTGCACAAAAAGGTGTAAAAAGCCACCTTTATTAAAGTACAAAGGAAGAGTTGTTTGGTGAAGAAGTTGTTATATCAGAGTTACTATGATTATTACTTTTAGATAGACTAATTTTGTTGTAGGAATTAAACCTAATAATTGTGCTTTGGTTTATTTGAGATCACTTTGTTTATAATGATTTCCCAGGCACTTGAGACCGTAGATTTCATTAAGTTCAATGAGAGCATTTGTTTCAGCTTAATAATACACATGATTCCCCAAACAGTAAGTTGCTTATATTTAAATACAATCATGTGAGGAAACCCATAATTGTTATTGCCCATAAAGACATGTGAAAATGGTAAAACAGGAGAAATACTTACTGATCCCTTATAAGTAAAAGCATAATACATTACTTTAAGAAGCTTGAATATCTAGTACAAAACTTGTAGATAACATTCCTACTTTATTGTGTGCATATGACATCTTTTCTTTCCAGGAAACATCTAGAAAAAGCTGTTGCAGCTCTCAAAATGCAAATAATTAAAATATCTTTAAAATAATACTTAAAACAGATTTCTACAATTTCTATTTCAAACATGTATTTAAGACTATTGATAATTTTATTATTCTTTTTGATGGAAATGAGTTTTCAAGGAAGTAGTTGGATAATTCTAAGGCTATTAGAGGACAGAGAACATTAAAATTAAGTCCACTATGATGAGCATTAGAAGACTTCCATGATTCTTTAATTTCTAGTAGAATTCTTGCTGTTTTCTTTAATGAGACTGCTTTGCAGCTCTCAATACTTTGGACATTTTCTAATGCATCAATACAATATGATAAGTGTTGATTTACAGTATATGGCGTTAACCATGACAAAAAATTTAATCTGGTTTTCTAGATAGAATTCCCAGTTTTGTGTTTCAAACAGCTAATTATTCCTGCTCTTCTGAAACACCAGAGTGTATCTGATTTTTTAATTTTATTTCATGACTGACTGGTCACTGTCAGATGACAAGGGATTGAAAATTGCTGCCAGAAATTGATAATGTATAATTTAGACGAGAAGTGAAGAGCCAAGACTTGTAAGCGCCCCAGTGATCTGCTGCTCAGATTCCTGCACCTCTGCATCAGGAACTGAAGATGGGAGGAAAGGACAAGTATATCTTTTAAAGGCCTGTGGCATCTCATGCGTAGCACTTGTTTCAAATGTTCTCTTGTCTTGAGAGAGGATTACTTCTAGTGTCAGAAACCTCCTTTCATATTTCATAATGTTATGCCTAAGTTTGGGTCACAAGATTTGATGCTCTTTATGATTTCTGGCTTTGAGGAAAATAATTGCTGAGGTTGTAGCACTTACTATCCAATTTGCTTTTCTGAAATAAGGATATTTCATGCAGCATAATGCAAGGACAAGATTGTGGGTGGCCATGAGGTAACTATATTTTCAAAGCTCATCTTAGATACAGTTGGTGTAAAAACTTCCAAAGCTATGATAATGTAGGTGACACCTCTTATGCCCCAGCCCCACCATTTGGCTTGTGACTGCAGCCCTTTCTATTGTAACCAGTTTTATATATGTGTAACCAATGTCACTGCACATTTGTCACTCTCTAATTTTTGGTTGTCCTGACCCCAGGTGGCACTCAAGACTGGAGGTCTAAGTGAATTAATGTCACATGGGGCAACCCTTGAGCTGATAGTTGTGCCCCCTTCAGCCCCTCTGGCCAACAATTCTGTGTTCTTGGTATATGTATCAGAAGGTTCTGATGGGGCTGAGCCCTCATTTCCCAAAGTGATGAATATTTTTTTTAAACTTTTATTTTAGGTTCAGGAGTACATGTGAAGGTTTGTTATTTCAGTGAACTTGTGTGATGGGGGTTTGTTGTACAGATTATTTTATCACCCAGGTATTCAGCTGAGCACCTCCTACACTCCAGGTGCAAATAGACCCCAGTGTCTGTTTTTCCCTTCTTTGTGTTCATGAGTTCTCATCATTTAGCTCCCACTTATAAGCGAGAATATGTGGCTTTTGGTTTTCCATTTCTGTTCCTTAGGAACAAGGTTAGTTTTTCTAAGGATAATAGTCTCTAGCTCCATACATGTTCCTGCAAAAGACATCATCTCATTCTTTTTATGGCTGCGTAATACTCCCTGTTGTATATGTACCACATTTTCTTTATCCAATCTGTGTCACTGATTGGCATGTAGGTTCATTCCATGTCTCTACTATTGTGAATAGTGCTGCAATGGACATTTGCATACATGTGTCTTTATGGTAGAATGATTTCTATTCTTCTGGGCGTATACCCAGTAATGGGATTGCTGGGTTGAATGACAGTTCTGCTTTTAGCTCTTTGAGGAATCATCATACTGCTTCCCACAATGAATATCTTAAAACCATATGCTTCTATTGGCTTTTCTTCCTTCTTTGTTTTACAGTCCCAGGTCCCCCAGTTCTGTTCTCTGGGATCATCTTCCAAAATAAATTACCTTCATGGGAGGCCTTATCTCAAATGCCACCTGGAGGACTCATTAAGAAAGGCAAAAAATGTGTTTAGCGAATTTAGGAATGCAAACAGTCTAGTTTTCTATAATATAAAAATATGCTCATTGTATCTTATAGTTTCAACTATAAAATTCATTCATTTGAACAGTTAATCGTTATTACTTCATCGGTATCCTTTGGTTTAAGCTATTAAATCTATAACTTGCCATATTGCACACAATAAAAAATATATTTGATATGAAAAACTTTAAGATTTCAGCATATGATCTTTTAGGTAGTAGCCTAGAGATGACCTTTGTGGGTGGGTCCTAAGGTAAAGGCAGAATTTTCTCCGCATGACTAAACAGCTGGTCGATTTCTGTCACTTTCTGTGGTCACTATGTGGTTGCTTGATGCTGTCTTTGGACCACTCTGCCAGTGACTCTTCATCTGAGCCACATCCCACATCGGATGCAATTGTTACTCAAGCACATAAATGGAAATATCCACAAACAGAAGTATCCAGAGAAAACCTACATTTCCATTCCCAGGTAGGGATTCTGTTAGGGTTCAGAAGTCAACTGAAATTTTGCACAAAGAGCATAAACAGAGCTCTGAGTTTTGTAGTAGACTCTGAAAAGCCCCCAGTCTGTGGGGGGTGAATAGCAAGCAGATATTAAATGTCCTGAGAGAGTGTTACAGGCTCTTTTGTCTTCAGATGCAGGTTCTGGCCTCTGTGGAAATCTTAACCTGAGATTTTAGTTCATTCTTTTAGTAGTATCCTTTAGATATGCCCTGGCTTGGCTATCTATAATCCCAAAGACTTGACTGTCCTCTAACTAAAATTATGCCCTAGTCACCATTGAAGGAAGATATTAATGAATGAGCATATAATCCAAAAAGGAAATCCCAATGTGAGTTTTTTTTTAATTATTATTTCCAGTGAAATGACATCTGGGCTAGTCTGGTAAGAAAAGGAGAATGGATATATTACAGAAAAAGGTCATATCATGACCCACTGTCTCATTGAATGTAAGGAAACAGAATCACATGCATAGCTATTATATCACAAGGATATTGTAAATTTTAAAAGCATGTTTATAGAAGGTTAGTTGAAAATCTAGCTGGCAGTTAAATTTCAGTTGTGGGAATATTTTGTAGTATTTTTTTGTCCATGTTATCAGCTTTTATTGTTTAACAGCTAATGAATGTATCTTGGAGAGTTTAAAAAAAACTGTACTTATATTTACTAATGAGACAAAGTATATATGCCTACAATGCTAGGATAGCCTTAGGAACAATGGTATAATATCAGAGCTATTCGAGTACATTTAAGAATAGTGTTTCTGGAACAATGGGATATTCTTAGAAACATTGAGGTAACATTAGGAACATTGGGAGAGCCATAGACTGCTGGGGCCAGAAGATTAGTCTATTTCTAAACCAACATGGCTAGGGAAATCAATGATTGTGATGTGGTTTAGCTTTTTCTTGTGGTGAATCTGGACATTTTGCAAAAGAGAATTCTTTTCTCTGTATCTAACAGACACAATTCCACAGTGCATCGTAGGTCACCACTTGTTATATATTTAAATCAAATGATTCATTTCATTTGGTTCAGTATCCCAACTGCTTAGTAGTAATCATTTAGCATAACCAGGTGACTTTAACAATGACGAACAGTAAACGATCACAGTTGGTACATACTGAGCACTTATTATGTATGAGACTGTGTGCTGATGTTTCCCATATTACTTAATCTAATTTTCACAACATTGAGAAGTATCACTGGGCCCATTCCAATTATGAGGAAATCAAAAGTTAGAAAAGATAAGCAACTTATTCCATGTTCCACAGCTTGAAAGAAAAGGCACTGGGTTATAACTCTGTCTGACATCCAGGCCCATAGTCACAACACCTGGACCACTTAACCTTCTTCTAGGTAAGTAAAAGTAAGGGCAGGGTGACTAAATGTGGATCAAAATTATGTAATAAATAAAGCTGACATGTTTGGGCATCAACGGAGAGTAAAATAAAACTACACTCATATATTGCATTATAGAAAATAAGTTTTAGATTAACTAAAGGCTCATGCACAAGGAAAAGAAAATTCTGTTAGGGTTTCTTATGAGAAACCCTAACAGAATAATCAGGGACATAGGTGGGTGAAGAGAGCCTTCTAAGTGAAACTGAAAACCCCAAGCTACCCATAGAAAATATTTCCCTGTCAAAATTTAGTTAAAAGAGTTAAGTGATAGGTTAAAGAAAACCAGACTAACAGAAAAGGTAAAAGACGAATATCTATAATATTCAATGTTTCTAAAATAGCAAAAAACAAACAAACAAACAGAAAAACCCCACAACCCAATAGAAAAATGGACTCTCTCTCTCAATATATATATACATATATATATGCACATATATACATACATTCACACACACATAGAAGAATTATTTATATATATTATATATATATGCACAGAAGAATACTCTGTGATAGGAAGAGAAAGACAGAGAGTCCATTTTGCACAGGAGAATATCAGTAGGCATGGAACTTCAAAATAATGAAACAATGAGACATCATTTTGCCCCACATCAGAACAACAACGACAACAACAAAATCACATACTTGATGCTGTCAGGAGGCTGGAGAACAGAAACATTAGCAGTGGGAACAGAATATTTTTGAAAGCCAAAATAAGTGTTGAGAGTCTCTATACTATAGCAACACTTGAGGTCAAAAACATACACATCTGGTCATCTACTGCAGCATTGTTTATGCAATAACTTGTAGTCTATCAATAGCATGAAATAAAAAGTTACTGAGATTGCAAAAGAAATAATTAGGCATAAATCAGTTATTTAGTGTGAAAAGCAAATAATAAAGTATATACAAAATAATATTTTTGTAATATTTATATGTATCTATACATTTGCATGTATTATAAAACCATATAAGCATAAAAATATGGGTAAATTCCTGTTTGATTGTGACATGTGCTTTTGGAGTTGTTTGTGGACATACTGGTGAAAATGGAAGAGACATGTGTAGGGGGAGATAGAAGCCAAGCAATAAAAATGAAGAAAAGAAAGAGAAAAAATTGTAGTGGAAAGAAGTATACATGAGAAGTTCATATTTATATAGTGATATGAAATGTAAAACTCCAGAAAATGCCAGTAGTAGCTTTTAAATAAGAAAAGTACTCTCTCATCATATAAATACTTTGTAGAATCTTAAATTTCATTACCTGTTTTTTCCTGTGTTTAGTAAATGTAAATACAGGCTTTTATATTGCATCTTTTTGTGTTCACTAAAGTTTCCCAATTTTACTAATGGTTATTCAAAATTCCCTGAGCCACAATTAATTTCTCTCTTTTCTACAATTTTCTTTCCCTCTGTCAGGCTCTTTTATGGCATTTTCCATGATTTATTTTATTTGTTTTATAGTTTTTAAAAATAATTTCTTATGATTAAGATTCATTTGCATCGTAGAACACATCTACCTTACAGAATTTTCAAGAGAATTTAGCACTTTACACAACACAAATTTGCCATCCCAGAATTCATTAATGTATTCATCAAATAGTTATTCTAAACCTATTATATGCAACCTTCTGGCTAGGCAAATTGAGTATTACACAAATGAAACATGGAAATCTTGAATGAAGACTGCCGTGACAATGTCTGCTGTCTAGATTAATTTGATTTGCAAGACCCAAACCATTCATAACATGAATTAACATGTTGCTTTAAAACTTTATGTTTTGTAACCTCAAAAATATTTGTCAGTTATACACATATGTGTATGCATATATGTGTTTGCATGAGAACATGAGATAACATGCTAATATGCACAATATCCAAATTATTAATATATGTATTAGGCCAAAAATATTTGTATGTGAGGTATTTTATCTCTGGTAAAAATATGCAAGACTAACTTTGTAGTGCCTCATTAAAATAAAAATGCAAGAAACTAAAAAAAAAAAAAAAAAAAGAGCTTTAATCAGCCAGTTTGGATTTCCTGATATTTTGTTTGATAATATTAGAAATTTTATTTGGCTAGGGAATAGCAGTTATTTTGAATTACACCCCATTCTGTATTAAGACACTCGTTTAATGAGGTGTTAGCTCGTGAAGGAGTATTACAAGTTGATAGACTGTGGAGGATTACCATTAGGTAATGTTTAGTAAAAACTAGAATTTAACAGACACGGGAACAAAGGATAATTTTGCAAATCCTTTCGGAAATGACTAATTGTGAACATATCTAAGAAGTTTGCCACAATCTTTAATTACTTCCAGCTAGTCGTGGAAAGGAAGGTGAGATGGAAAAACACTCCCTACTTGCAAAAATAACTTCACAAAGCAATTATTCTAAGTAAATTTAAAATATCTTAGCAATATCTCCATCAGTTCTTTTCAGCTCAAGAATGAATAGGTTACTTTGCCACTATATGCATCCTATAAGAAATTGTTTCATGGTGCCCTCTGAAGAAGTAGGTCTTTTAGAAAGACCTACTAGCTTTGAATGTTTTTGACACCTTACCTTGCCCACTACAGATGCTTTTGTCCCTGATGGGTTGGTGGAGACAAGATAATGCAGACTAAGGTTTTTTCTTGTTTAGAAGAGGGTTAGAGCTAAGGAACTGTTTTAACTGGGAAATGAACATGCTTAGGTCATTAGACCATCAGTCTTCCTTTTAAGAAACTTGACAAATATGAACAAATTTAAGGATGGCCCACACAACTGAACTCTCAGCAGAGGGAACAAATTTGCCCCAAAGGATGGCATGAATCAGAGTGCCAAGTATTATTATCAATAAATAGAATATTACTGATAATATTTGCTAGTTTAAAAATGCTGATAAATGTGTATTCTGCAGTTTACCCTTTTGTGCATCATTCTAATTCTCTGAAGAGAACACAAATTAGTTTCTTTTTTTTTTCCTAAATGCCCAATCACTAACAAAAGAACTATAGAAAACTATCTTATTTTGATAGCCCATAGTGAATCAAGGACAGGAGTTCTGCATGCTTCCTAAATGCCACACACTATTCTAAACAGTGAGTGTGATGTATTAACTTAATATACTCAATCCCTATGAAATAGACACTACTAATATGTTTTATACATGTGAAATGGAGGCAGAGAGAGGCTAAGTTCCCACTTAAAATGTCACACAGCTATTAAGAAGTGGAGTCAGAAGTAAAGGTTTTAAGTCTTGGAGGGCTAATTCAGGAACCTGCAGTCTAGACTGCTGTGTGTGTGGGCAGAAGGGTGAGGGAGGGTAGAGAGTGGAGGTGGTGGGAAGAAGTATTGCTAATATATTTGGAAAACTTTGTATGTCATATGCTGTCCTAAGAGGAATCAGTGCACTTTATCCTGGCAGTCTCTGGAGTTGTTCTCAATGCTCCTACAGAAGGAACTAAAGCAGTGAGGTCAAATAATGTGTTCCCGTATTATTTATATGGCATATTTTGATGAGCTTATTTATACTGCTAAATGTACATAAACACAAATCCATATTTCATGGCAAAAACCAGGGAGGAAAATTGTTTACAGAGCACAGGTCTTGGAGTGAAAAAGTGCAAGACTTAAATCTTAACTCTGGCATTTACTAGCTGTGTGGTTTTGGACATCTTACTTAAACCATATAAAAAGGAGTTGTCAATGCAATTAACTTAATAACATCTACCTCCAATATGTGAAGTATTAACACGATACAATGAATGTGAATCACGTCATGCAGAGTCAGGCAGCAGAGACATTACAAACGATTATTGTTACTTATAATAGAAGCAAAACATGGGTCATTGTTTAGGTGTAACATGTGCTGTTTGTATGTCTTCCTAAATTCGGTTTGTGGGAATTTATCTGTGCAAATGGAATAAAGTGACAACCCACATTGCATTTTATGTTGTCAGGGCCCATGCGAGTTGGTGTGGCATTATGTTGAGTCTAAGCCTACGGGAGGTATAATGACATCTATGGAAAGAATCAGGCATCCTCAGTTCCACAGTGTAATTGATCCCAATTACATTTTCAGCACTATTTCCATTTCAACTGGGAAGGGATATTACTATACTTCTTAATCTCAATTGTAGTAATTTAACTTATTTCATTTTCCTTGAAAAATCTCAAAACATGTACAAATACTTGACATTATCAACCCCATAAAGAAAAAATAAAATGTTCTCTCTGAAAAACATTCCAAAATACTCTAATGTTAATCTCTCATGTCAATTTAATTAATTTTATAGAAAAAAAGAAGAAACTAAATTTCCCAGTGTTAATAAGCTATAATTAAAAAATATATCTAAATGAACATTTGGGAATAATTTAACAATTAGAAAATGATATAATTGACCATTAGATATGTGATGTCTTTATTTTTTCATACTTGTGTTGAACATCATTTGTGCATTGTCTCTATTTTTGAACAGAAAATATCAGTAAATAAATGCCATTAATCCAGCTATGACGATCATTAAGACATATTTGTCTTTTAAGGCTGACTACTCTTCAGTATTTTTTCAGCAATAGAGGTCAATAACCTACGTGTGTTTAATGAATATTTTTACAATATTGCTCTTACCATTGAATTAGAAAAGACTTTAAGGGAAAATGTAATGCTTTGATATATTTCATTTTATATTTGTTAAATAACATAAAATGGACACCTGTCTACCAGTCTTAAATAGTAGATGATAGACAGCATACGTAGCTTCATGGTGGCTATTTACAATTTGACTATACATGCAGAAAAATTAATAATATAATTAATATACATATAGACAATTGTTTTTGTTTGTTTGTTTGTTGGAGAAAGGGTCTCATGCTGTCACCCAGTGGCACAGTCAAAGCTGACTTTAGCCTCAAACTCCTGGGCTCAAGAGATCTTCCTGCCTCAGTTTCTTGAGTAGCTGGGATTACAGATGTGAGCCATACATGGCTTTTATATGTATTAATAATTGTATAATATTAAATGTATTTTTATTCTTCTATTTAAAATATAGTTTAAAATATATTTTGTTTTAATATGTATGTAAAATGTAGTTTAAAATGTTTTCAATATTTATTTATTTTTAAGATTTATCATCCTTAATACATTGTTATACTTTCTATTTTTTTGTTTTCTTTTTTTTTTTGAGATGGAGTCTTGCTCTGTCACTCAGGCTGTAGTCCACTGGCACCATTTTGGCTCACTGCAACCTCTGTCTCCCAGGTTCAAGCAATTCATGTGCCTCAGCTTCCCAAGTAGCTGGGACTACAGGCACCCACTTGCCACCACACCCGGCTAATTTTTGTATTTTTAGTAGAGATGGGGTTTCGCCATGTTGCTGAGGCTGGTCTTGAATTCCTGACCTCTGGTGATACTTTTCTTAATTTTAACAAAGTAGGCTTTCCTAAATTCTTAGGATTAGTTTTGCCCCTTAATTCCGGGTGAATATTACCTACATTAATTATGTAATTTATCATTATTGGAGGACCAGTCAAGAGCTGTACTGCTGAGAAAGTCATCAAAGAGAGATTGAAGAGAAATTATAGAGATAAAATATTTTCATTCAAGATAATTTTTGGCTAAAATCAATAGGTTGCAGACGAAAAGATGTGTCTCTTTATTAATGAGGTGTTGCTCTTAAAAGAACACCTGGCCTGTTTCCAAATTCAAGAGGCTACATTGTCTAAACTCTTACTCATTTTGTGGAGAGGAAAAAAAACAAAAATGTAGGAAAAGTATGTTTTTCAATTGGACCACTTGCCTAGAAGTAATACAATGAGAATACTGGTTTCAGGAAGGAAGGACCCAACTAATTCTTCACGTTTTAGTACAGCTGGGAACTTAGATGCTTTTCTGACTTTTCCTCTCCTCACACTGCCACTAGACCATGAGTTCCTTAATGTTCTGGAGAATACCTTGTACACCATTTATATCCACAATGCCAAGCAGAGCAGCTACCATATTGTAAGCTTCCAGCAGTTGATTCTTATTTTCATTTTTTTAGTGAATGAATGTATGTGAGTATACTACTGATTGTTAATGTCCATGATCTGAGTACATCTTGAACATATTGAAATAATCAATTATTTTTGCCTAATTTGATAAACTATAATCACATCTCTTTAAGAGAAACCCAAAATTATATTTCTAACCCAAGATATAATTTTTTTAAAATGAGCATTTAGAAAGATCTAGAAAGAAGAAAAATCAGCTATGAATATTGGGAGAACAAAGTGTCTTCCCATAACATCTATCATGAATATTGGATAAAAATTTGGGTGATTTCAGTTTTGTTTGAAAACTGTTACTTTTCATTATTGTTGAAGACTTTGCTGTTCTGGTTAAATAATAATAATGATAAAATACTTTACCCTATAAATGCACTTTCACAACTCAGTGGAACTTAGCTAAATTACTGCTGAATACCTAAAGAGGGAAATCCTTAGTGGTTAATTGCACTCCTGCCAAATTTTTCATTCTACAAACTATGGCCCATTAATTTCCCCTTACTATATCACAGGTATAAATTGTGGTTAATTGGTTAGCTAGTGTCTTGGTTTCTCTTTAAAGCATAGGTGTAATAATATTTGCCTGATAAGATTCTTTATAGGATTAAATGTTTTCTGTATTTAGCTCAGTCCTTGTCATTTATTTATTGATTCCACAACTATTTTAGCACCAATTATGTGCCAGGCTTTGTTCTAGAAGCCAGGAACACAGCAATACATACAAGAGCTAAAATTTTTTAGCGTAAAACTTATATTCTAGCTATTTTAGAACTCTAGAGTATTTGTCTCTTAGCTAACATAATTAATTCCTCAAAATAAATTGATTTGTGAATGTTAAAATAATTTTTCATTTCTGAGATAAATCCTATACAGATAGAACATACAATACATTTCATGTGTTTCTGGATTCTGTCTGCTAATAATTTGTGGAGGATTTCTGTATCTATATTCATAAAATCCTTGTCATTTTATTTCTATATTGATAAATTGTTCGTAATTTTCTTTTCTTGTGATGTCTTTGTCTGATTGTGGTATCAGGGTAATGTTAACTTCATCAAATCAGTTGAGAAGGATTCTCTCCTTTTCTGTTTTTTAGAGGAGTAGCAAGTTAGTATTAATTCATCTTTAAATGTTTGGTAGAATTAACTAGTGAAGCCATGTGGGCCTGGAGCTAATTTCTAATTCAATTTTTATATTTTTTACATATATATTTAGATTTTGTAGTTCTTGCTGAATCAGTTTGAGTAGTTTGTGTCCTTCTCAAATGTATCTCTTTTACTTAATTTTTAATTAAGTAATGGTGTGTATGACACATAATTTTTTTTATTATTCTCATAATTATATGTATTTCTGTAAAATCAGTGGTAGTAATTTCTCTCTTTTATTCCTTATTTAGTCATTTCAATTCCCTCTGTTTCTCTGTAAAGGATCCCTCTGTTTCTCTGTAAAAGATTTCAATTCCTTCTGTTACCTGTAAAGGATCTTATCAGGTAATGATCTTTCTTAGACATTTCAATTCTAGCTAAAGTTTTATCAATTTTATTGATCTTTTTAAGGAACCAACTTTTAGGTTTGTTGACTTAGTGTGTTGCTTTCTATTCTTTAGTTTATTAATTGCTTCTTTATTTTTATAACTTCTTGCTTTGGATTTACTTTGCTCTTCTTTTTCAAGGTTGTCAAGATAAAAATTAGGCTATTGATTTGAGATCGTTTTATCGTCTACAATGTACACCTGTACAAGTATAAATTTTCCTCTAATCATTGTTTCAGATGAATCACATATTTTTGGTATGTTGTGTCTTCATTTTCATTTACGTTAAAGCATTTTCTAATCTCTATATAATCTATTCTTTGACCCCTTTGTTATTTAGGAGTGTATTGTTTAATTTCTGCTTATTTGTACATTTTCCAAATTTATTTTTATTGTTTTCTCCATTGTGGTTGGAAAGAATACTTTGTATGATTTTAATCCTTTTCTATTTACTTAGGGTTATTTTACGGACTATAAGATAGTCTATCCATGAGAATGTTTCATATGCACTTGGGAAGAATGCATATTCTGTTTTTGTTGGATGGAATCATTTATAGATGTCTGGTCATATTGAATCAGAGAGTGCTAAAGTATTTTATTTCCTTGTCACTTTTGCCTGATTGTTCTATAAATTATTGAAAGTGGGATATTAATTTTTTTCTTTTCATTGTTAATTATCTTTATGTTCCTTCAAATCTGTTAGATTTTGCTTTATGTAATTTCCAGCTGTGTGGTGAGGTGTATATATGTTTATAATTATTATATCTTTTTGATGCAGTGACCTTTTTATCATTAGAAATGGAAACCTCTTCATTTCTAGTAACAGATTTGTTTTAAAATGTATTTTGTTGATATTAGTATAGCAACTCTTGCTTTCTTATGGTTTAACCAGACATCAGCATGAAGCATTTACTGAATACTGGTCACACAAAATCCCTGGGACCTGTACATGTTATCATATGTATAAAAAGGTCTTTGCAAATATCATTAACCTACGAATCTTGATATGGAAGATGTTATCCTGAATTATCCAGGTGTGACCTAAATCCAACCACAAGTATCCTTACAAGAGAGGCAAGGGTGAAGTTGACACATACAGAAGAGAAGAGGGCGATATGGCTACAGAGGTAGAAGCAAAATTGATGTGGCTACAAGTGAAGGAAGGTCTGCAGCCACCAAACCAAAGTGACAAAAATGTTATGCCCCTACAGCCTCCATTGGAAGTGCGGTCCTGCTGACACCTTAATTTTGGCTCAGTGAAATTGATCTCAGACATCTACCCTACAGAACTGAGAGAATAATCAATGTATGTTATTTTAAGTCAAAAAGTTAGTTGTAATTTGTCATGGCAGTATCAGGAAACTAATTCACATTTTGATACTGAGGAGTGAAATCCAGGTATAATAAATAGCTGAAAATATGAAACTGGCTTTGAAATTCATTAATATGTCGTGGCTGGAAAAATTCTGAGGCACATGATAGAAAAAATTAGATGGCATTAAACAGACTGTTATTAAAAATGTGAGAGTAAAAGGCACTTCTGATGTGATCTCAGAAAAAAAGCCAGGAGCATCTAAGATCAAGCCTATGATGTCTTAGAGAATAATGTTATGTATATCCTGTTGTGAACAGGATGTTGGTAGAAATATGAACATTAAAAACACTTTTGGTTAGAGAGTAGAAGGCAATAAGAAACATGTTATGGAAAACTAGAAGAAAAACAATCCTTTTTATATAGTGGTAAAAACTTAGTTCAATTCTATCCCACAGTTGCGTAAAAAGCAGAACTTGATGATAATAAACTTGAATATTTAGCTGAGACATTTCAAGTACAGTATTGAACATGCGGATTGGTTTCCTCTTGCCACTTACAGTAAAATGTGAGATAAAAGAGAAAATTAAGGAAAGAAATGTTAATCAAAAAGGACTAATATTTAATAATCTTGGAAATTATTAGTCTATCCAGATTTTTTTAAATGTGCTATTAGGAGATTCACTGTTAAGATAGGGTTCTCTGGGGAGAGGCCTAAAGTGAGGCTGGACAACACTTTGCTAGTGTAAAAGAGATTGTGCATGAGACTCATGGATTCACTCAACCATGTTAGATGAAGCCGGGAGTAAAGTTGAGATTATTGAGGAAAAATCTGTTATGGACACTTTTGTGGGTTTCAGTGTTTTAAATGTCCATTACAAATATAGGAGACCCACAGTTTAAATAATGGTATATTTGCACATACACTGTAAACTTGGACTGAAGGGGACAAAAATGGAATGGAAATGAAGGAAAGCTCTTAGATTCCCCAAATTCTAGATCCAGGAACAGGTTTATAAAGCTACTCAACTACTGTCCTATGAAAGAAAGAAAGAAAAGAAAGAAAGAAAGAAAAAGAATGAAAGAAAGAAGAAAGAAAGAAAAAGAAAGAAAGAAAGGAAGAAAGAAAGAAAAGAAAGAAGGAGAGAGAGAAGAGAGAGAGGAAAGACAGAAAAAGAAAGAAAGAAAAAGAAAGAAAGAAAGATTATTTAATGGCAGAACCTTGGTGCCAGAGGACAGAACTGTAGGTGAAGAGGAAGAGACCAAGACCATGTGCAGAGATGACCGCAGTACAGACCCAGTGTTTGGATTCCAGTTACTGAAACCTAATTGAGTTCACCTCTCTGAATGTATATTTTTAGATTGTTTGTGAATAGTCATTTCTTCTACATATCTTTTTTTCCTTTTATAATGGGAATGCCTATAATTATTATATGATACTTCAGAAACAAATAAATTATTTAGTTTCACAGGTCTTCAGGTGGAGAGGAAGAGGATTTTTTGTTCCATATTGAATAATACTCAGTATTTTACTCATACCTGATTCAAATAAATTAGGATATGAAATCTGAGAATTTTAGCCTGATTATTCTGAAATAAGATTTTATAATTTAATTGATGATAAAATGGGTTGAGACTTACAGGAATATTGAGATAGGATGAATGCATTTTTCTATGTGGTAGGGATGTGAATCCAGAGAAGTGACCATAGCAAGCTGACTAATAGCCACCCAAATATAGTAAATCCTAATTCTTGGAACCTGTCAATGTTACCCTATGAGGAAAAACTGTCTTTGTAGAGGTGACTAATTTAATAATATTAATTTAGGAAGATTATCCTGGATTATCTGGGTAGGACCTAAATCCAATCACAATTGTCCCTATAAGAGAAAGGCAGGAAAAAAATATATATATATTTTACATTTTATATATATATATATATATATATATTTTTTTTTTTTTTTTTTTTTTTTTTCCTGAGATGGAATCTGGCTCTGTCACCCCGGCCTGAGGGCAGCGGCATGATTTCAGCTCACTGCAACCTCCGCTTCCAGGTTCAAAGGATTCTCAATTCTCCTGCCTCAGCTTCCTGAAGTAGCCGGCACTATAGATGCATAGCACCATGCCCAGCTAATTTTTGTATTTTTAGTAGAGACAGGGTTTCACCATGTTGTCCCACCCTGTTGTCCAGGTTGGTCTCAAACTCCTGACCTCAAGTGATCCACTACCTTGGCCTCCCAAAGTGCTGGGATTACAGGTATGTGGCACCATACCCAACCTGCAGAAAAATATTTGACTCACAGGAAAGGAGGAGTCAGTATGATCAAAGAGGCATGGATGAAAGTAACGTAGTCACTAGTCAAAGAATTCTGTCAGCCACCAGAAGCGGGAAGAGGCAAAGAATACCTTCACTTCTAGGGCTTCCACTGGAGTGCAGCCTTGATGACATCTTGATTTTGGCTCAGGAAAATGGATTGCAGACATCTGACCTCCAAAATGTGAGCAAATAAACTCGTGTTTGCAGTAATTTGTTACAACCACCTCAGGAAAGTAAAATATGTAACTAACATGACTTTTTCCTCCTTTCGTTCTATCTGTTTCTATCTTTGAATCTAAATTTTATCTTCTCTAAATAGTATACAATTGGATTTTGTCTTCTACATAGTCTGAAAAACTATCTTTAATTACATTGTTTAATTCATTTATATTTATTCTTATTATTTAGATTTATGTCTGACATTTTGCTTTTTCTAGACTTAATGTGCTTTTTCCCCCTCAAGTATCCTTTTCTTTCATTAAAAGAATATCTTCTAGTATAATATTTTAATTATTTAATAATTTTATTGTATATGTTTTGGATAATTTTTACTGGTTGCTTTGTCTGAACCTACTTCAGATTTATACTAATTTTTCTAGTAATACATGTTATTTCTATATAGTTATATTACATACATATGTATTATATATATGTTACAAACTCAACAACAAACAATACATTGTTATAATTACTGTTTTACATAATTTTATGTCCATCTAAGAAGCTGAGGTAAGAAGAAGGTATATCTATTTATTTATAGAGTTTTATATATTAATCTTCTCATTTACCATGTCAGATTTTCCTCATTTGTTTTTGTGCATTTGTGTTCCTATATAGTGTCATTTTCCTATTCCAAATAAGCTTTGCTCCTGTGTACCTCCTTTGTGCTAGAAATACATATTACATTTCTAAATGTTATAGTTCTAATAGACAATTTAATATATATTTTTGTATATAGTTGTTTTTGAAATCAGCTAAGAGAAAAAGAAAAAGAAATATACATTGATACTATCTTTTATAATTGCATAATTACCTTTACTTGCGCTCTTTGTTTTTTCATATGGATTTGAATTACTCTCTGGGTTACCTGCTTTCATCCCTAACAGCTTTCTTAAAATATTTCTTCTAATGTAAACTTGCTTGCAATGGCTTCTATTTGTTTTTATTATTATTATTGTTAATCTGACATTTTATTTCTTCTTCATTTTTGGAAGATAATTTTGCTAGATATAAGATCCTTGGTAGATAATTGTGGGTTTATTTGTTTCGTTTTGTTTCAGGTTGTTGAATATTCCATTCTACCATTTTCTGGCTTCCATTGTTTCTGGTGAGCAATCACTTGTTGATCTTATTGGGGTTTTTCTGTATGTGTCATTTGTTTTTCTCTGCTGCTTTCAAAATATCCTTTTCCTTTGTGTTTTAGCATTTTTGCTATGATGTTTTTGTGTATGGATCTCTTTATGTTTATCTATACAGAGCTTGTTGAGCTTTTTGGATTGCAGTTTGTTGTTTTTAACCTTTATTTCTTTGAATATTATTTATTTTCCTTTCTCTTTCTCCATTGCTTTTAGTCCTCCTATTACATATACATTTCTTGCTAAATGGTACCCCACATTTCTCTGAGACATTATTGATTTTTGGTTTTTTTATTTTTCTCTCTGTTCTTTGAACTGTATAATTTCTATTGTTGAGTCTTTCCTCCAGTAGTTCAAATATACTGTTTAGCCTCTTGTCAATTTTAACATTCCGTTTATTGTATTTTTCAACTAAGATATCCCATTTGGTCCATTTTGTAGTTTCTACCTTCTTATAATATTTCCTGTTTCATGACTCTGCATCGTAGCTTCCTTTACTTCTTTAAACATGCATTCCTTTAGTTGTTTGACTATATTTATATTGGTTGATTTGAAGTCTTTTACTTTTAAATCAAACACTTGGGGCCTCTAAAGTCAACATCTGTTGCTTGCTCCTCTTCCTGTGTGTGGGTCAAAGTTTCCTGTTTATTTGCATCTTCCTTATTTATTTTTGTTGGAAATTAGACATTTAAAGTAATATTTTAGTAATTCTGCATAATGTTTTTTCACTTTCCTCTCCAGAACATTTTTTTTTTCTTTTTCTTTCTCTTTTTTCTGTTTGCTTCTTAATTTGTTTACTGACTTGGCTAGACTATTATAGTGAAGTCTATTTTCCTCACAGTGTGAAGCTTCTGATGTCACTCCTCAGAGGGTACAGCCTTGGGCATATACACAGTCACCCTGGGATTATACCAATTTTAGCAAGGCCCTTTTTGACTGTCTCTTTTCCTGATATCTCTGTTAAGCTCTCTGCCTTATTTGGTATTTACACTAAGATGTTATGCTACATTGATGGCTATCTAATTGTTCTGTTATCTTCAAAACTGTCCTAAGGCATAAATGGCTGCATAGTCTGATCTAAGTAAATTCCAGCAAGGGCAGTGTTTGAGGCCAGACTTGCATGTTTGTTCTGTCCCTAGGAAGGCTCTTCTTAGGTGGCTTTTTTCTTTGTTCTCTTTGGTAAACTACCTAGCCTACAGTTTAGCTTCTTGCCCTCATGGAACTAGCAACCTCCTCTTAATTGCCGACCATGAAAATCTCTACTGTTTTCAAAGGTGCCCTTATGTTTTAGCTTCCCCACTCTGAAATGAAGCTTCTTAGCTTGCCTCTCCTGATGTGAAACTTCCATCCTATAGGCAAGCTGGGGTTAGGGCAGTCAGGGGCCCATTATGCTCATCCTTCCATATGTGAGATTAATCCTCTGACCTGTTAGTGGTAGCTAGGTGGCAACTTGACCTCCTGACTGTACTCACCAGGAATTTAGCCTCTGCAACTTAGAGCAAGAGAGGCTGAGAAATGCTGGTGGCTACCCTGCTGGTAATATACTGTATCCCTTGATTGGAAATTAATGGGACAGGTAACCTCACCTTAGATACACCTTCCCAGAGTTGAACTTTTACATAAGGTGACCTGAGAGAGAGAGGTTAGAATGAGGGGACCATTGCTCACACACCACAGACTCTTGTTTTTCTTGCAGAGATTTAGTATATTTTCCCAGATAAGCTTTTTAAAAGTCTGCTGTATGTTTTCAGAACAATTTTTGGAGTTTTTTTTTTTAATAATTTTTGCCTATTATGTTTTTTATGGTGTAACAGGTCCACAGTCTCCTGTCTCTGGTAAACTACCTAGCCTACAGAATAGCTTCTTGTCCTCAAGGAACAACCAGCCTCCTCTTACCATTGCATTTAATGCTGATCCAGAAGTGGAATTTTTACACTGCTCTTTCTTAACCAAGGATGATGCAAGCAAAAAGTAATATTCAGGACAGGAGACAGTAGTTTGAGTTTCTTCCCTTTTTTATCGTTCACATACCAATGTCTAAAAATGTGACATTGTTCTATTAGTAACCTTGTACAAAAAGATATTGCATAAATAATAAATGCTTGCAGTTTTGTCAATTTAAATACAAATTACACACAGAGAGACACATACACACAAATATTTCCCCAAATGGAGACATGATGTTTCTGGTTTCCACACTGTGTTGTCTCGACAATCAGCATGTATTGCTAGAATTCTCTCAAACAATTACGTTTGAAGAGCTTTTCTGTAATAACATCTGAATGTTTCTTCCAAATGATTACATTCCTAAGCTGTCTCTATAAATTTGGATTATTTCATTTTTAATTCATTTCATTCAGAATTGAGCCATTCAACATCTATTATATGCCAGACAAGAAATAGGAGTAGAAATAGGAGTTTCTATACTCATTTAATTTTTCCATTTGAAGACCCTTTCATTTTAAGACCCTGATGCAGCACAATGTTGCAACTCTGTTCAGAGAGTTCTCTATTAGCATTGACTTGTGTCAGTTTTCAGTCTGTCTTTTCTCTCCCAATGCCATTTCTCTGGTTCGTTCCATCATCATGTGTCACCCGGGCCACTGCTAAAGTAGTTAACCTGTCTGCTAGCTGTTGTAGATCAGCAATGACCAATGGAAATATAATGTTCCACATATATAATACTAAATATTTTCCTTTGAAACAACTAATTTGCAATTCCATGTATCCTGCACTCAGTTTTCTCTAGTGCTATAATCCTGCAAAAGTATAATACCTTACCCCAACGAAAATATTTACATTACACTATAGTCCACCGATCTTATTCAGATTTGTCATTTTATTTTTACTCATTTATGTGTTTGTGTGTTTTCTGTGAGTTAGTTCTATGTAATTTTATCACAAGTATAGTTTATGTAGCCACCACAGTCAAGATACAGAATAGCTACATTACTGCAAGGATTCCACATGATGCTCTTTTATACCACACCTACCTTTTCTATTCTTTGCTGAGAGTTCCTAAGTTTTTATTTGTTTCAAGAAGCTTTATAATTGATCATTGAAATGTTTATATAATGGCTGCTTTAAATCCTTGTTAGATATTTACAGCATTTGATTCATCTCAGTGTTGGTATCAGTTGGTTGCCTACCAGCCATCTCTTAATTGCTGGTAGTTTTCAGTAATACCAATAATATTGGTATTATTTCTCAACCCCTCTTGCTCCAAGTTGAAGAGGCTAAATTCCTGGTGAGTACAGTCAAGTTTCCCTTCCTCCACCTAGCCACCACTAACAGGTCAGAGGATTAACAGGTCAGAGATTACTCACACATGGAAGGATGAGCATACTGGGCCCCTCATTGCCCTGACCCCAGCGTGCTTACAGGATAGAAGTTTCACATCAGGAGAGGCAAGTTAAGAAGCCTCATTTCAAACAGAGTGGGGGGAGTTAAAACCTAAGGACACCTTTGAAAGCAACAGAGATTTTCACGGTCAGTAATTAAGAAGAGGCTGGTAGTTCTCAGCCAAATATTGTGGTTTTCCTAGTTCTTGATATGATGGGTGATTATCAGTTGTATTCTGGACATTTTGGCTATTATTTAAGGAGATTGTGGGCACAATTTAAGTCTCTTCTAGAAAGTAGTCATATTGATGAGTTCCTCAAATACTGGCCTACTTTTCTAAGTTATGGTTATGATGAAAATTTAGTTTATAGAGCCCTGTTATACTATTTTTGTCATTAGGTATAATTGCTGCTGCTCGGGCACTCACCGGTTCCTCCTGATGCTGCCTGAGAAGGCAGATTTCTCAGAAGAATCTCTGAAGCACCAGGCAACTGGTGCTTCTAAGTGGAGGAGAGAAGCTTTGTGGCCTGAGTTGCCTTTGCCTTCTGCCCACCCAATTTCTATTGGTGGAGGAGGAAAATATTAGCCCCAGGGGAAAGGGGAAAACTCTTCCTTTGCTCTTTCATTGCCAGCAGGGCACACAATGAACGCCCCTGGGTAGAGCTGATTAGATTTCTTGTTTTTGTTCACTGGTCTTCTATTCAATTCTGGAGAAAAATGAACCTATCTGGGCCACTTAATGTTTGTAGGTTGGAGTTCAGAAAAGGATGGGCCTGGGTCACCTTCTTCAAAGGATCGGGGGTCCCCGTAATACCCTGCCACTACATTGTACTTCCAGTGTTGGAGTCCCTCATTTTGTCCCCCTATCATTTCTTCCTTCGGAACTCTACTTGGTTGCTTTTTGCGTTACTTTCAGGGTTTACAGCTGTACTTAACAGAATGGAGCAGGAAAATTGTCATGTACGCCGTTTTGTTTAGAGCTGAAAACTCCACACATGTAATTTTAAATGTCTAATAGTAATATTAAAAAATAAAGAAAACAAGTGAAATAAATTGCATTAATACATTTTAACTCAATATATCCAAACTATTATAACACATAAACACTGTAGAAATTTACATGTTTAACATGTCTTTCCTACAAAGCATTAAAAATATTGTATATATTTTATACATAAAGCTCATCTCAATTAATACTTATCTCATTTCCTATACTCAATAGCCTTGTGTCAAGATAAGACTACCACATTTGGCAGTGTAATTCTCAATTCTTCAATTCATTACATGCACTGCACAGTAATTATCATGATGATTTTTAAAAAAATCTGAAATTATCTCTTCTCTTGCTAAACCCTTCAAAGACTTTCTAAACCACAAAGAAAAACATATTTGAAAATTCTGATGATGGCCTCCAATGATACCATTTCGTCTCATTATTTTCCCTCCTAATTCTTAGTAACCATTCAGATTTCAGCTTAATTGTGACACCTTAGGGAAGCCCTATAAAATCCCGCAAAGAAGTCATGTTTTCCTGCTAATACTTCTTAACATACATTGCACTTTTCTTATATAGCTTTTATCATAATTTTTATATAGTGTCTTTAATTATGTACCTAGTTGTTTGTTGATTATATTCCCTTTTAGACTCTATGTTTCATGACAGCTGGATCTTACCTGTCTTACTCAGTACTGTATTCCCAGGGCCAAGCACACTACCTGCTTTTCAAATGAATAAATGAATTTCACTAATTCATATATGGAAACTGAAAGCAAAAAGCTCCTTATTCTTAAAAGAGAATAATAATTAAATAATTTGAAAATGGTTAGTTTTAAAATTCTGAGGACATAATTTTTACCAATTATATTTTTATTAAATACTAGGTCATTGCTTGTTTTATGGAAAATACAATGTATCTGAAATGCTTATTTGGAATATATCCTATATTCATAATCTCAAATGTATATCTCTAAATACTATTTGCAATAGAAATTAAAAAGTGCATTTCCAGAGTGTCCTTACATATAGTGCCTTATACAGAGGAGTGCTTACTAATATTCCATATAATCAGAGATCAAGAAAATTTTCTTCTTGGCTTTGTTCTTGTGTTCTCTTTCATCAGTGAATTAGAATATGCTGATTAAAACCATGTTAAATAATTCCTAGGAAGAAGCAAAAGTATCTGTGATTAGTGTATCTCGACTTCATTTCAATTGTGATCTCCAAATTGCATCTTACATGAGTCTTGCCCTATGTACTTAGTTTTACCAGCTTCTTGAATTATATAACACAGGGCAGAAATGCTTATTTCTCACTGGATTTGTATGACTTTTAGTAAATTAAGTACCAGAGATAATTTGGAAAGAAAAAAAAATGTCTATGTAGCCTGTTCATAGGATTTTCATTAGAACATCCTGAGAGTATTGACTGTGTGTGTGTTACACTATCACCTTACTTAAATTCTGAAACTAGAGTTTGTTTCTTCTTTCCATTCAATGCTCTTAGGATCAACTACCCTCTGACCTACTTGATTTATCCTAGGATTTTAACTTTCTGTAATTATCCTCACCCAAGTATATAGTTTGAAAGTCATAACAACTCAATTGTTATAAAGTATTTTAAATCCAAATATCAGGGAAAACCATATCAATATTTACATTTGAAATACTATATGTTTGAATTGTAAAATTTGGTTAGTATCAAATTATGCATGGAAATATATAATTTATATGTATAATTTATATAAATATATAAAACGTATAGAGTCATAGAAAAATAGATATAGTTGTAGAGTTTAGCTGTAAATAGATATTTTAAAAGTTGAGATACAAATGCATTATAGATGTCAATACTCAAGTCAATTTTCCTTTTACTTGGATTATTTTTCAGGAAATTATTATCAAAATTGCAAACAGAATTCAGCATGTATGGTTTTTAGCCTGAACGTTAGGCCCAAAACTCATACAGCATATGTTTACATTATTTTTTTCTCTTTTTGGAAGAGAGATACAACAGAATAAAGCAGAAACGACCAAGAAATTTTACATTGTTTGAAATATCAATATTGAATACATACAGTAGAGATTTAGACGGAAACATTTGAGTTGATCTGGTGCTTTTAAACATTTCACTGGTTAAATTAGTGTGCCATAGTTGATTTTACTAATTTCTACATGGTAATTGTAAAAACATGTGGTTAATTGTGACCAACTTGCCTTCTTTTTTAAAAAAAAAAGTGTTTATTTTTTAAAAAATCAGCTGTGTCCAAAAGTATTTTGTAGTTTTTAATTCTCAAGACAAATACCCACCCCTCCACCCACAGAGCTTGGCTTCTTTATCTAAGCAAACGAAGTATGCTTCTTCTGCTATTTAGAAACATTTTGTTCAAATACATAAAACCCTCGATATTTCCCTTCACCCCCAGTTTTAAAAGATCACTCTAAATTATCCTCCTTCATGAAATTTTGTAGAGTGCCCATCAAGTACGCACCACTGTGTTAGGTACATTCCTCAGATAATTCTGCCCATTACTGAAGATGGAATTTCCTACATGAGAATTATAGTCTCTTCAGACGAAATGGGCTTACATTTAATCCCGTTTCAACTGAGCATTATTTGGGTTCTCAGTAAAAATCACTTCATGAGTGTGAGTACATTGCTTTTTCTTAATTATTAATTTTTAAATAATTTGAGATGAAACTGCAAACACTATTGAAATGCATAGCTTTTGAAGTTAAGACTATCTCATTATCTTAACCAAGCCCTTTACCAAATTCCCCCGGAATCATTGTTATGAAGAATTATACATCTATTTTTTTTCCTGCTGGCCAGATCAGACACATTTTTTGTATCAATGAAGTCTGGTTCCAGGGCACATTGCCAAAATGATAATTTGCCACAAACAAAATAAACAAGACAGAAGATGAGATATCAAATATTGGCAGACAAGAGGAGAGTTTGCAGAGGGTGAGTAAAGTCTCTCCCGGCACCATTGACACTACCTCTGCCAAGGCAAACTATGATAATAAAAGCCTCAGAAGCTTTAAAATGTATAAAAAATAATTGATTTTATTAAAAAATCTTATACATGCATACATATACACAAACATATCTCTATGTTAAACATAATGATTAAAAATGAAGTAATCACCAGAGTGATAGTTTTGGGCTTAAAATATTCCCATGCATAAGTTGTGATATTCCTTTTTCCTTCAAACCCTCATCTTTTTTAGAGCTCAACTTTCACAGATAAAAAAGTGCTGCAACTTTCTCACACAGATTCAGCATCAGCTATAGCAGCTGTTTGCCTGTCACCCAAAACCAAAAAAATATATATTATGCTTTAAAAAAAATTCCTGGGGGACAAAAGTGATTTGATAAATTAAAGACCCAATAAAAATGGCACTTTAATCTACTACTTCTGCTATGCATGTCAATGAAATATGTACAGACTGAAGAAGAGGTACTTGGAGAATCAAACAGATAAAAGACATTGACAAGACAAAGAAAGTTGTCAGTAAACAGCCAGAGAGGTTCAGGATAAAATAACTAAAACTGGACAAACTGAAAGATAGGATCTTCAAGAAATAAGGAAATTCTTGGGCAAGCATATGTCAACTGCTGCAAAAAGAGTGTTTTAATCAGTGAGGATGATGGATCTAAAATAAAAGAGGTAAGAATAAAATGCTCTGTAGAGAAGTAAGGGAAAACAGGAGAATAGATGAATGAATAAGAATAAACACCACATTGTAGGAAACAGTGTTATGACACAGTAGACAAAATCGCACATGAAGAATGGACCCCAGGACAGGGGATTTGGGAGAAAATAAGAGCAGCAGGTACTCGGTAGGAGAGGGTATGGGAAACCAGAGAGAAAATCAGAAAGAAACTTACACTCTAGCAGGAGTGTAAGTCTTCAGTTAGAGTCGCCAAGAAATTTAATCTGAGAAAGAGAGGAGCAGAGACACTTAGGGAATGAAAACTGAGGAGTCCTGTGGCTCTCAGTGGCTTTCACTGGGAGACGATCTAGGAAGGTAATGAGGTGTGGGAAGTGTAATTGAGAAGCGAACAGGAGGGAACTAAAATACATGAATAACCAACGTAGGGTTAAGAGACCATTTGACAATTATTTTGTAGTAACTGGCTGGTGATGACAATTGGAGCTGGGAAGAAAATGGGATGCCGCGGGTATGTCTAGACCCAAAGCAAAAGATACAGAGAAAGGGCAAAACCTATCAATGTAGAACTGTCACATTACGACCTTTAGATATAAATACATAATTAAAGATTTTACTTTTGTCAAATTTTGTTATACTTTTAACAATTGCCCTCCTTTTCCCCATCCCAGATAGAAGGCTGGGAGTTAGATCTTAAACGCATAATGCCACTCTTTGTGCATTTCTGATGCACACATATGTGTTCACACAATTGAGCTCAGATTGATATTCAAATCAATGTAACTCCACGTATGGCTTAGTTCTAGCTCTGGAAATGAAATGATCCCCTCTTCAAGCAATGCACAATCTAGAAACAAGAGGAGACGGGTGTTTTTAAAACAGCCTATCAAGCTGGTCATTGCTATCCTAACACAGAGTAATGAGGTAAGGTATAGAGAAGAAGTAATTAGTTGACATGGGCAGGAAATGCTATACTCTTCTAGTTAATTAAATAATTTGTTTAAAAGAAGGGTTGCTGTCTCAGTCAAACCTCAATTAGGATTTTAAGTAAGTTTAATATATATAATAGTGGATCTTGACTCTGAGCTGTTTGTACTCACAATTCTTCTGACACCAAATGTGGGGTTTTCTCCTCACACCAACCAACTCTCCAACTCTCCAGATATCAACTGGGTGTCCTACAATTCAATTCCATTTTGACACTGACCGCCTGAAGTTAGTACTGATTCCACAGGTTCAACGCTCAGTCCCACAGGACTGCCTCCTACTTGCCACTTTCAAGTCCTGGATCTCTGATATTTATGACCAACTGGCTAAAAAGTCGAGAGTTACCACACCATGCCTCTCAGGTATGGTAATTTGTTGGAACAGCTCACAGAACTCAGAAAGGCATTTTACTTATTATTACCCATTGGTTTCAAAGCCCATAACTCCAGATCAGCCCGATGGAAGAGATGCCTATGGTAAGGTGTGGGTGGATGGGTGCAGCGCCACCACCCCCTTTCTGACTGCGCCACCCTCCCAGCACCCTGATGTGTTCACCTGGAAGCTCTCCAGATATTGTTGTTAGGGGTTTTGAAGGAGGTTTTATCATGTCACAACCAATCTTTACTCTGCTCTTCACCCTCCATGGAGGTCAAGGGGTGAGGTTGAAAGTTCTAACTCTTTAATTGAATGTTGGGTTGTTCCTTTGGCAACCAGTCCCCATCCTGAAACTACCTAGGGGTCCATCAACAGTCACCTCATTAGCATAAACTGATTAAAAGGGTCTTATGATGAATAACAAAAGATGCTCCTCTCATCCTTAGCTCTCAGGAAATTACAAGAGTTTTAGAAGCTCTGTGTCAGCAACTAAGGACAAAGACCAGGCATACATTTCTTATGATCAAATTGCCATTCCTAGCTGCAGAGTAATTCCCCATCTCTGGTGGTTTCTCCTATTCCCAGCCTCACGCTTGGAAGGAGTCTCTTCATTAAATTCTCTTGGAGGCAGCTGAGCATTCCTGTACTTTCCCACATGGTATGGCGGTCCACTCTCCTCCTCCTGATTTTTTCTCAGATAACATGCTTCTCTTTGGCTTTAGGTCTAAAATAAATCATAAGCAAGCATGAATAGCAAAATACATTGCTTTTTTTTTTTCATTCCTAAAGTACCTCCACTTTATAGCTAGATCATGGGACTCCTACATTCTTACACCTCATTAGATTGAGAAATAACATAGTTGCCAAATTTTACCAGCTACACTATTTATTGTATCATATTGTAGTACGTTTGCATTAAATAGACTTTGCATTGGAGAGGACTGAGTAAGTTTTATATAAAAAGTAGAAATTCCTTCAGTTTCTACTCCACTATAAGGAACACTTAATTTTGCAACTTACGGAAAATGATTAGTATTACGGATGCCTTTTCCATTATTTTAATTATTTAGATGCCTTTCAAATTTTACAACTTTTGAAATCCTCTTTGGATACTTCATGACAGAACCTTATTTAATAAGTGACATCCAGCTTAAAAGAGGCAGTTTTGATAAATTGCTGCTTATGATTTCATTTTCTTAATATGCAAGTGTCCGCAGAGCTATGAATGCTATCTCCGGTGGTGTGTTTGAAGAAAGCAACTGTGCAAATATGCAATGAGTTTAATATTAGCAGCACAGTTTTAGCTTGAGCAATGTGAATCTACTACAAAGAAACAACATTTAACATTGTTGTATGAATATACTATGTGCCTTTCTGGTTGGTAACCTTATTGGGAAAATTTTTCATCCTGAATTTATAGCCATTACAAAGGCCACTTGATGAACTCTCTCAAATTACCAGAAACTCAACCTTACTTTTATATGTTATGACCCACAAAACTGCAAAAAGTGCTGGACTAGGACGGCCTATCTCAAATGTGAAAATATCAGGATGCCTTAAAATAGTTGGTAAGAAACAACTTTCCCTGTTACTGGAAAAGCTATAGCTTACTTATTCTTTATGTTACGGTTGTTCCACAGCCTGATTTTTTTTTTTTTTTTTTTTTACTAGAGAAACAGATTCTTTACAGATATAACAGATTTTTATTTTTCTTTTGCAGGAACTATGTTGAAATCTACCGAGCCACATAATTAAATCCCTTTAAAAATATTTCTGCATACATTCTTTGCTATTTTAAAGTGAAATGGGTGAATTTGCTCTGAGCAGGAGAATGGAGTGAGAACTTACTTGGGGTTGAGTGTATGCCTCAGGCTTACCCCAGGAGTGATCCTGCCACATTTTGGTGAAGCTCCAACCTCGGGTCTTAACTTTTTCACTCTGTCATATTCTTGTTCTGAAGGTGGGCAGGCCACTTAACTCCTCTGAAATTAGGATTTTCCATGTATAAAATGAAACGATGGTAACCACCCAATCTACCTCACGAGTTTGTTGTGAGAATCACATAAGAACATTTTCGTGAATGCACTTTGGAACCCAAAGGGCTGTCTGTACAGTTCTGATTTTAGGATTCATCTGGATGGTTTGGGACTTGTTGCCTTCAATTCTTTGCAGATGATTTTTTTAACTGGAAAATGTTGATAGTAAAATCATCTACTTTATAGCACTGTTGTGAGGATTACATAAGATCATGTGTGTACAACATTTAGCAAAGTACCTAATCTATTGCCATAACCCAATAAGTGTTTTTTGCTACTATTTTTATTGTATGAGCATTTAAAGTTATTGGGAAAGTCGTTTGACTGAATTGCAACCATTTTTGTTTCTTTGAAATGAATATTGTGTACACTGGGGTGATTTTTATGGTTCTCTCTAAGTCTTTGCACCTAAATCACACATATTTAAGCAAAGACGGCTACTCATTCGTTATGATGTTACTTGAGCAGCACTCTTTTTCATTACAGGGAGAGATCTGGCTTTGTTGATACCTTGTAGTTAACCTCACTTAGATGATGTCATGTTATGAAATAAACATGAAGAAACAAACGTAATACACACTTGCTCTTTTTGTTGTTTGCCGTTGCTATAATCTCTCTGATTCACGGCTCGTGGCATAGGAGCAATGATTGACTGAGGCAGTTTCCTATCAATGCCAAGGCTAAAACTGGTGAAGAAGTGAAACAAATCTCTGCTAAAAGTTTTAACCAGACTTCCTCCATTTAAAAATGATGATTTATGGTTACAAGTTCTCCGTTTAATATGCATTAAGAATTCAAATGCTGTTGCGATAATTTTTTAGTAAAAGCTGCTTTTTAGGACTACCTTTGCACATTTTCTTCACAAGCAATAATTCTTCATCTATGGAGTAATTTATTTCTTCTGGTTTTAATATGTTACAGATGAATGGTTGTATGTCTTTCCTGTTAGAGCATTACAAGACAGGCCACTTTTACATTAGGCTGGTACTACAACAGATACCTGTGGTGCTCTTCATGGTTCATGTGGTACTAATTTAAATGGGAAGTTGCACATATTTCATTGAAACACTTGGTAAAGCTAGCTTTCACAGAAGGGTGCAAATGATGGACTGTTCTCTGTGCGCAGCTGAACTGCTCTAAATGTGTCAGAGAGGGTTATGGATCATTTCATTCACCCATCAACTCTGGTCGGCTGTGTGTACAAATCACAGCATAGTGTCATCCAACAGAACATTCCTGACAATACTAGAACATTTATAGTGCTGCCATTTTTAATAGGAGTTCTGTAACCCCATTTAAATAGTATTACTTCTTTAACACTTTCACTTCTGTTTTCCTGACCCTTTTTTTCAAGCTGGCTTGGCCCTGGCTGCAGGGTTAACTGGGATTTATTATGGCAGCTCAGCCATGCTGAGCGAGTGTGTGGGGGAAGTCTCACTTTACCCACACCTGGGCCCTAGCCGGAGTTACATCCATTTGTAGTTGTACTGTGTATACCTCTTTACTCAAAAGCAAAGCTACTGGTTGCTCCAAGTTTGTTCTGGAGTATACTCACCCATACCTTTCAAACGGTCAGCGTCAGTTTTAAACAAATACACTAAATAGGTTGGATATAAATGTTCTTTAATTATGAAGTTTCTTGTCTCATATTTGATCACTATTGTTAATAAAGAAAACTAAAAACTATAATTACGATAAATGTTTTTTCCTAATTCTGAGATTTGTAAATTTTCATTTTTTTTTTGTCTGATTTTCTTTTTACCAGCTTGGGAACTACTAAAAATACTGTTTTGGGATCTGCAGTTCCCGGCTTCACTTACAGGCTTCTGGACAGTTGGTGAAAATGCTACTCCAAATGAGCTTACAAATATTCCATATAATATTGTTTACACTCAGTAATAAAAGAGATACAGCGCTTGTATTTTAGGACCTCATGACTTGTTATTTATGTTTATTTCCGCTACTGCCTAGTGATAATTGTAGTTGCTCTATATGTAAATGGGTAAAAAAAAATGTTTACAAGTTAAAGTTCATTGCTGACTCCATGAATGCAAAGCAAGTTGAAAAAAAATTGATACTATGAATACAGGGAATACTAAAATGACAACATGAAGCAAATTGCAGACTTCTCTGGAATTCTACACAGAACCTTAATCCAGGCTTTGCAACAATGTTATTTTATTGGGATAAATTAAGTCAGACATAAAAATGCAAACTTTCAGATATTTTATGCTATGTAACTCTCAAACTAGAAACTCCAATTAAAAATGTGAGCAATGGGCATTTTTCATAATTCTTAGAAAATAGCTTTGTGTTGACCACTGTATTTGTTTACTGGAATAAATAGGAAGGAAATATATACGTCTTAAAAGGAACTACATTTGTGTAATATCCTTCTCAAATTTGCTATTATATTAATGGTAATATCTATAAACAAATGATTATTATTTTCCATCTTCTGAGGTAAATATTCAAATGTAGCACACACATCTTTGTTTTCATCCATACTATTAATATGATAAAAATTATTCTACATGGAGTAGGAAATGAAAACATTTTCCTCTGTAATTAATGTCAAACTGTGATAAATATTGGTTTCTTCAAAATTTGTATTTGGAAAAATCATACGATAATTTGGTATAGCTTGGAAGTCTATTCTCCAAACCTAACTAAAGTACACTTTCTCCTATATAAAAGAAAATTTGACTGTTAAGTGACACAAAATTATCAGAAGCATCAGTATGTATTTAGTATTCTGCTGCTGTTTACTGAAATCAGCAGGGTCCAGATGTCAACAGGACTCAATACAAACAGCTGTAGTGAGGAGAGTTTAAAGAATAGCTGGAGTTGAGAGAACTCATGATGAACTCAAACTTTACTCACAGTCTGTCATCATCCCTCAGCCTAAAGAGGACAGAAAGAATTACAGGCTAATGCTGCAGGAGGTGGTGCAGAGGTGGAAACAGACTGCCCCTAACAGTTAGAGCCACACCTCAGGCCCATGCTGGGAGGAAGCCACTCCAATCCTCTCTATCCTCCAAAGCTCCAGTCCTCCGCTGGTGCCTCCTGTTGGCAGAACTCTCCTGGAAGCCAGTGAGTGCTCCATGGGGGAGGTCAGCCTCCAAGCACAAAGAAAGGCAGGGAAGTATGAAGAATGGGTCTGACTCGAGAGATGGAGGAATCAGAAAATAACAAGCAAAATAGCCACATTAAAAAAATCAATGTAGTTTAATGATTTCTAATAAACAAACCAAATAACCAAAATTAAAACACCATTATACTCACTTAAAAATTTTTCTCTGCCTTTTTTTTTCCCCTAAAATCAAGTTATAAAGCCGTATATGGACAGCTGGCATATAGAAGCATATATATGTCCTTTCTCAACTGGGGTTCTTATTCTAAACCCTGAAACAAAGAAAATAATTTAAGAGGTCATATTCTTAATTCTTACGAGGTCCATTACTACTGCCATCTGAAGGAATAGGCAAGAAATTAATGTGTTACCTATGATGGATGCTGTAGACATTAGGACTTTTTTGCCTGGAGGAACCATGGAGAGGAATTCCAGAGTCCCTAATGCTCTGGGCCTTCTTCTTGGTGGAGTCTCTGACATGTAGATGGCATGTCAGTCTTTTTGAAACAGCTCCCATTCTGTCACCACTACAACCTCTCATTGATGGAAACATGCCATGGCTTTGCCACATCTTAGGAAAATTAATGTTTTCCATAAGAAGACCTTATTTCTCTTGTTCTTGGTGCAGAGCAGGGGGCACATTGTATTTGGTGCATGAGTATGTGAATGAATTAATTAATCAATTAGCATCAGTGCTGATAAGTTAGTTAATAAGGCAACTCTCAAATGAAAGGTATAAACAATCTGAAAAAAAAACATTGTATGCATCTAACTTAAGGTAAATTTAATTTTTGGTGACTTACAAAATAAAACAGTTTGGAGGGGTATTTAAACATTCTTCTAAAGGGGCAATATAGGCATCAATACTGCGGATTTTCTCACATGCTTGTCATCTTTAAACATTTTTTGCATTTTATTTTTTTTTCTTCCTGTGCCTTGAGTCACTTAACTTCCTTAAATGGCCAATTTTCTAACTCTGAGTGTCATTTAATCCATCCATTGGCCACTTTCCCAATTCTTCTAAACATAAGCGCTCAAATTTAATAAAATTCATGGCATCCCATCTGTGTTTTAATATCAAACTTCTAGGGAAATCAACATGTGAAGTATGTTAAAGGCTGTGAGAAAACATGGTCACATTAGGGGGAAAATTGAAAAGAAGGTTCCAGGGAGAACCAATGCAGAGAAGCCATGTGTGCCCCTTCCTGGTCCCTCATTTTCCTGTGGCTGTGTGAAGGTAGTGAAAAGCAGCCAACACTGTCCCATTGAATTGGAAAGGGCATAAATTCAAGCCATGAATGTGTGAACTGCATTGTACCCTCTTTGTGAGCATCTCTGAATGCTACCCTGTTGTAAGCTTTTAATTTCATTCTATAATAATTCAGTTGCCAAAGTCTTTGTCCTTGCTTCCTAACATATGCCCCAAAGGCTTGTTTCATGCAAGCAGATGCCATTAAATATGTTTATTAAATTTAAAGACAGAAAATATTTCCTACACCTGCATGTATGATATAATGCAGTTTCACAATTTGATGGAATATCCCCTTAAGAAAGTACTGCGTTGATTTCTATGTAGCATCAAATCATAGGCTTCTATCATTTCAAGAACTAATTAAGCAAATAGAAAGTAGTGCCTGTGGCTTAATCCTGTGATAAATCTGCATGAGCACCAGACACTGGGGCATCTCTCGTTTGAATTTGCATTGGATTGACGAAATAAACTAAGTTGTGGAAGAGATACTTATTGTATAATTATAGTTTAAATACATGCATTAAGTAATTATTTCAGTAAACAAGAATTGCAGACTATTCATTGAACTGTAAGAAAAGGAAGATCTGTGGACTTATAAACTGTAAATGTTATTTCTTAGAAAGATTGTTCAATGAGCAGGTTAGAATTGGCGAAATTCCTAAGCAATGAGAGAATCTCTCACTTGTTTCCCATTGATACGCCACAATAGAAGCAAACTTGGAAACCAATGTGGTTTTTCGGGAATAACTGAATAGAACCCTAAGTGGTATGCCGTGTTCAGGAGCTGGCATGTTGTTCAGTTTTGTCCAATTATCAATAAGTGAGAGGGATTAGCTCTTGGTAATAGTGCAGTGGATAAAAGGCTCGGGTCATGAGCAGTGAATTTAGAAAAGTGAGAGTGTACTTAGAGCGGGGAAAGCTTTTCTAAATTAGCAATAAAATGAGATGATTAGGTTAACTGTTTAGTTCCTAAAGTGGATAAATCCTGGTGATATGAATTATACCCTGAGTGGTATGTCAAGGTTCATCTAACTTTCATTTTCTTACTGCAAAATAATCACTTAGACCTTCATCTAACAGGCAACCAAAAACTAGGTAAAATTCAAAATGCCCTTGGAAATGGCAGAAAATGACCTTGAGAATAGAAAAGAAAAAAGACAAGCAAACAGAAGGAAAAAATCATGAAATAGTTAATATAAAGTTTAGATTCAGATTAATGATTTTCTTTGTTTAAATGCCAGTGCTTGTATTCACATGAAAATCTGTCCTTAAAAATACAGTTAGAACACATCAATCCTTAAGTGCTGCATACCAGAGATAAATGAAAACTCATTGTGCCAAGAAGAATGTTGATTTATGGCTGGCAGTAGCTGACTACTAGCTTTATTTAATCGTCATTTTGGGGTATTCGTTTAACAAGGAAAGTGTTCAAAGGTAATTAAGAAAAGCAAAAAATTATGAATTTAGAATGCATTTTGAGACTTTTCTTAATTATCTACTGTATTCACATCACATTAGCTAAAAATTAAAGAAAAAAGAGGTGAAAGAAACTTTTACTTTACTGCTCAGTCATTAAAATTAACCTTTATTCACAGTACTTCAACAGATCCTACTTGCCTCTGAGAGGTGATCCAAACTTAAACGTGTCATGAACAAAGTCCTCTAACTTCAGTGATCTCCTAAAATACCATCTATTGGACAGACATAATCTGGATGTCTAAGAATATCCAAGAAATTTTACTCTTTCAGAGTTTTATAAACATGTAGAAGAAGCACATAGTTAATATTTGTTAAAGCTTAACAACAGAAACCCCAGGCAATAGAGCATTATGTGAAATCTGACATCGTGTGTTATGTAATTAACAGATAAAGTCCACCAAGCATTCACTCTTTGGTACTGTGTATGACATAACACTAGTTGCAAATCCAATTCACAAGCTGTCTAAATGGGTAATTTGTGGGAGGAGTGGTTAGAAAGATGCTAGCATTGTAATATATTTTCATTTTCAAATGCCAACTTTTCTGCAAGCTGGGTTCCTGGGCATTACTAGTTTCACTTCATTACACGGGAATTGATTTCAAGTTAAGTTAAAACTCCAGATAACACCATGGTCTTGGAAATATCCAATGGCTACTTTGTTGTAAAAATAACTGGCTTAGTCAGCTGCCTCTTTACTTACCTTTTTATTATGTCTATGATAAGTATACCTAGCAGATAGTAGAGAGTCCGCTTTGTCTACGAGATTTGATCTCTTGAGGAAAAGCAATATGGAGTGAGGCAGATGGAGAACTCTATTTCATGTATAAAAGTTTCCTTGTGTTATATAGTTTCAGTATAGCTTCCATTTTGAAACTAATCATATTGGTACCAGAAAAACAAATACACAAGTCATCCTTTAATCAAAAATTGCCCTCATACCCCATCTCAACCCCTTATCTTTAGCCCAATGACCTTTTTATTGCTCTAATATTGTATCTTTTTTATTGTCTGGAGAACCTTTTCAGATCCCCTAAAATATGACTAAGTTTTTATTGAAATAAATAGAGGCATATGCCATTAGACAAAGTTTGAAATTTGGGTAAATTATTTAATAGGTTTTAGTTATACAGCTTGGTATATGTCTGTCATTTTTCAAACAAGTTGTGTTTATTGACAAGCATTTTATGAATAGAAAAAAGGAGACTTACAAGAAATATGAGAGGATTCAGAATACTTGCTGTTGTGTGTTGGAAGAAAATAAACTATTGGTAATAGATTGATTTCTTCAGTATCAAAAATCTTTAATCAAAGACTGAAGTGTGTTATGGCAGAAGTAATCTTCAACTTCACTTGTTCCAGTTAAGTATTCAACATACAGAGATCATGTGTAAATGTAACAGACATGTTTTGTGTGCCAGGTACATGGTAAGTAATGAAGTGCACTATTGCATCACTTTCATCCCACATACTACTGTGACTTTTGTTACTTAAATGCTAACTACGCACCTGCGTTGCCCTGGACAGATCACATAAATCCTGTCTGAGCCTCATAATTACCCCATAAGGTGTGTACAATCAAACTTAACTTATATGTGAGTAAGTTCAAGTTCAGAGAGTCTAAGTAACTTTCCATGTTCAGAGTTAGCAAAAATGTTGTCAAAATCTGACTCTAATATTTTTTCTATATTACTACTACCACTGGAGTACAAAACAAATTGTTTGTTCTCACAGAGGACTATTAAGAAGAAGGAGAGACAAACATGTCGTGGAAAATTCAGCCCCATGTGATAATTTTTCTCTAATTGCCAGAAGTACAACTTTTTTAAGAGCACAGTGCAGGGAGACAGTGGAGGTAAGATTTGGACCAAGTTCTAAGGAATGAGTAGGAATTTCCCAGGATTGAGGAGTAACGAGGCAATTCCACAGACATACCTGTACCGGCAGATATAATGACGTTATTTTCTAGGCAATTTAGTTACTTTATTAGAGAAAAATGGTGTAGTTCAGTCACACCTGAGAAGTCAGGCAATATTATGACTTTTGTTTATATGCTCTCCCACAATGAAGACAATCATAGTTCAGTATCCGTACTGCTCATATAGAATGAGTAGCTATACATGCCAATTTCTCTCCTCACCTCCTCCTTATTTCAGTATTTATATCATATATATAATTATTAGCAAATTTTTCTAATATATCTAGGATATATGTCTCCATATAACATATTTACTTATCCTCTCATCAGTTTAGAGAACTCATATAAGTTGTTTTGTTTTAAAGAAATTTATTATTCCTTCAACATAAAAGTGACAAGAAATGCCCAAAGCAAGGAAAGAGAGAGAAAGTGAGAGAGCCTGGTTGGCCAGGATTGGTGGGGACCCTAGAGAGGCTTCCCAATACAGAAAAGAATAAGTGAGTAACCCTAGTGGTCTGCATTCCTACTGTAGACTCCTACCTCCTAGCCACAGGAAAGTCCCTAGACCCTCATGAGCCTAAGAATAGCATAGGAAGCTGCCTAGAAACTGCAAAGGCATTGTTTCAAGGATCAAGATCACATTGTGTCCCACACACCCCCTGAGCCTTAAGCAATTATAGCATGATGTCATTTTGAGAACCCTGACCCCACCAGTCTGCATCCTGACTGGGAGTCTAACAGTCCCTGCATCTCCAGATCTCTAGAGGTCCATTGATATTGTCCACCCTCAGCCACCACCACAATTGGCTGTTGCCACCAAGGCTGAAACACAAGCCACTGGCAAAGACCCCATTATCCCCAGCAGTGAAGCCACTGTGTATTTTCAGGCACTGCACCCCAGAGATAAATTCCCCTGCCTCCAGCGGCTGCCACAGCAGGCTGCTGTTGCTTGGGATGAAGTGCAAGCAAAGTCCAAGCTTGCCAGCATCCTGCATTAGGCTGCTTTCATTGAAAGCAATCCTGGCCTCTCCAGTAGCAAGCCTATAGTACAGCCACTACCACCCTGACCTAAGCATTCTGTCTTGGCCTGGAGATCACCACATCCCTGCCTAGCAAAGCCAGTCTCTGCAGGCAACATCAGGGGCCTGATAACAAGTCTGCCTCTCTTGGCTCCACCCCTTTGTGCCTGAGAACTCTGTCCAAGGGTCTGGGGTTCACTAAGCCTAGCCTACCATTCTTGGCTGCTGAGCACTTCTCCTACGGGCCTGAAGACAGCTCCACCCAACCTGTCATTACCACCACAACTGGCAACCATACCAACATGCTATTTGTAGGTCCAGGGACTGGCCCACTCAGCCTATCATGGCCACTGCTAACAACAGCATGAACCACTTGGGACCCAAAGTTAAGCGTTATCACTGCTACTGCCATTGCACATAACACATCTACTGCCCAGGGTCTTGAGAACCTGCCTGCTCACCTGGCCACCCACTGCCACTATCAAGTAGGTTACCTAGAGGCCCAAAAATTGGTCTGCCTCGATTCATTAATGCTGGTGCCAGCACACACTCTCCTAGTGGCCAAGGACAGGCACACTCAGCTCAGTGCTGCCACCAGTGGGGTTTGAGGACAGGCTAACCGGGCATTCTGTCCCCAGCAAAACCTAACCGCAGCCTCTACCAACAACCCTACCCCTAAGCCACTAAGCAAATTGCAGATACCACTGTCATTTTCAGTCGAGGAAGTCATATGGAGACCACACTACTAAATGAACCCAAAATCAAAACCAAAGAGCCCTACCCAACTAACGTCAGAGATACCTATTCAGGAAAAGTCCTCCCCATGAAAGCAAATTCAGATAACTAGAAGAAATGACTCTTATGTCAGATGTATGAATATCATTGTAAGAACCAAGAAATATGAAGAAGCAAGAAAATATGATACCTCCACAGAGACAAAATAATTCTCCAGCAAGAGATTCCAGTCAGAAAGAAACATGTAAAATCCCAGGAAAAATTAAAATAGGATATTAATGAAGCTGAGTGAGATACAAGAGAATACAGAAAAACAATATAAATATGTAAGAAAAATAATTCAAGATACGAATGAGAAATTTACCAAAAAGATATCATAAAATCATACAATCAAACACAACAACAACAAAACCCTCAGAAATTCTAGAATTAAATAATTCATTAAATAAAATACAAAATGTATTCAAAAGCTTCAAAATACATTAGATCAAGAAGAAGAAAGAATTTCAGAAGTTGAAGCCAGGCCTTTTGAAATAATCTAGTCATGCAAAAATAAATTTTAAAAATTAAAAAAGAATGAACAAAATTTACATGATATATGGGACACCATAAAGCAACCAAATTTTTGAAGTTTTGGTGTCCCAGAGGGTGAAGAGAAAATGAAGGGATAGAAAACCTATTTAAGAAAATAAAACCTGGAAGGAACCAAGATGGCTAATTAGACATAGTCAGGAAGAGCATCTCCCATGGAGAGACCAGACTTCAGGAAGATTGGCATACTTCAAGCAGATCTTTAGAAGAAAGGCATTTACAGTGGATGAAGGAAGGATGCAGACCCTGAGCTGAAGGAGGAGAAAGCTGGGAACCCTGAACAGGGCTGCTGAGCACCAGGACTAATTCATGGCACCCAGCAGCTCCTGAGGAAGGAGTGAGTTAGATAGACCTCTGGAATCCTAAAGGTAGGAAACTCACGACCCCCACAGACATTTGAGTTGACAAGGAGCACTGTTTGGGAAGGTGGCAGGGACTTCACTTAAGCCTGTGCAAAGCCCAAAGTGCCTGGTGGGGAATAGCTATATTGGAGCATGGCCAGGGATGTCCATTCCCCAAGGCTTGCCATGTTACCCTAGGTGGCTTTGGGCTTTGTTGATGGTTAGACCTAAGTACAGCAGGGCAGTCTAGCCCATGAGATGGTGTCTGATCTGAGCCCCCTCTTTGCCTGTTGGCCTCCTTCAGGGTCTCTACCTGGTCACACCCAGTTGCAGTGCAGCCTTAGATGCCCAACTGAGGTACTTCCCAGTGGCTGCTGCCATAGTGCTCCTTTGCCAGCACACTGTGTCTAACTGTTGAACACCCCGAGCAGATGGTACTCCATTGATATGTACCCACCTACCTGCAGCACCCCCTCCACTGCAACCTCTCCCCACTGCTTTGCCAACACATGCGTGAAAATGGAATTCATTGCTTTGCCCCCACTGGTACATACATGCACTCTGTTACTATCAGCACCTCATCCCCATGGACCTGATGTACCATGCTGCCGGCATGCATGTGGGAGTGCAGACATTGTTGCCCCACTTCAGTGAAGTGCTTCACTGAGCACCCCCCCACTGGAGAATTGTGGCCAGTGGAAACACCTCAGCTCCTCCAGTGCAGCAACTATGTAATATCATGGAGCCAGAGAACAAAGCAACTATGTAACATCAAGGAGCCAGAGAACAAAGCCATGGTCCCAAGCCCCAAAGTTTAGAGCATGCAGCCCAGGAGTGCTGAGCTGAGCCTTGGCCCCTGAAATCTTCCAAAAGTGAAACCAGTCAACTGAATCTGCCTTATTCCACAGTCAAACCCTTAAGGGCGTAAAAGAATATAGAAGCAAAGAAACCAATCCAAAGGATAGCACTTCAAAGATGAAAGGAATACCAGCCCACACAGATGGAAAAGAACCAGTGTAGAAACTCTGGCAACTCAAAAATTCAAAGTTTCTTCTCACCTCCAACCACACTAGATTTCCAACAATTGTTCTTAACCAGTCTGAAATGGCTGAAATGACAGACATAGAATTCAAAATCTTGATAGGTATGAAGATCACTGAGATTCAAGAGCAAGTCAAAACCCAATCCAAGGAATTCAATAAAGAGATGAAAGATAAAATAATTATTTTATGAAAGACCCAAGCTGATCTAATAGAGTTTTATAGTTGAATTTTATAATAATAATATAGTTTTATAATACAAATAGAAATATAACAGCAGACTAGACCAAGCTGAAGAAAGACTCTCAGAGCTCAAAGACTGTTTTTTTTTTAAAAATCAATTTAGTCTGACATAAATAAGGAAAGAATAGAAACAAATGAACAAAACCTCTGAGAAACATGGCATTATGTAAAGACACCAAAATTATGATCAATTGGCATTTCTAAAAGAGACGGACAGAGAGCAAACAACTTGAAAATATATTTGAGGATATTGTCCACGATATTTCTTCAACACCACAATAGAGGTTAATACTCAAATTCAGAAAATACAGAGAGCTCCTTTGAGATTCTATACATGATGAGCACCACCAAGACACACAATTTTCATATTCTCCAAGGACAATGTGAAAGAAAAAATATTAAAGACAACTAGAAAGAAGGAGAAGGTCAACTAAAAGGGGAAGCCCATCAGACTAACAGTGAAACTTTCAGTAGAACCCCTATAAGCCAGAAGTTTGGGGGCCTACATTCAGCATTCTTAAGAAAAAAATAATTCCAGCTAGTAATTTTATATCTAGCCAAACTAAGCTTCATACATGAAGGAGAAATACACTTCATACATGAAGGAGAAATAAACAAATGCTAAGATAATTTATCTCTGCCAGACATATCTTACAAGGAGTCCTTAAGGAAATGCTAAACATAGAAATGAAAGACAGTTACAAGGCACCAAAAAAACACACTTTAGTACATGGACCATTGACACTATAAAGTGATGACAAAATTAAGTCTGCATAACCACCAGCTAACAACACAATGATGGGATCAAATCTGCACATATCAATATTAACCTTGAATGGAAATGGGCTAGATGTCTCCTTTTAAAGGCATAGAGTGGCAAGTTGGAGAAGAAGACAGACAAAACTGTCTGCTATTTTCAAGAGACTCATCTGACATGCAAAGACATCTATAGGTTCAAAGTAAAGAAATTGGGAAACAGTCACCAAGCAAATGAAAACACAAGAAAGCAGGGGTTCTTATTTTAATTACAGACAAAACACAAAACACATTTTATACCAACACTGATAAAAAAAAAAAAAAAAAGACCAGAAAGGGTATTACTTTAGGATAATGGGTTCAACTCAGCAAGAATACTTAATTACATTATATATATGAACACAACACTGGAGAACTCAGATTTACAAAACAAGTTCTTAGAGATCTACAAAGAGACTTAGATAACCACACAATAATAGTAAGAGACTTCAACACCCCACTTACAGTATTAGACAGACCATCAATGCAGAAAACTGACAAAGATATTTAGGAACTGAACTAGACACTTGATAATATGGACCTAACATCACATATAGAATACTCCACCCAACAATAGAAAATACATTCTTCTTATCTGAACATAGTACATAATTTAAAATTGACCACACAATCAGCCATAAAACAATATTCACGAATTTACAAAAGCCAAAATCACACCAAACACACTCTCAGATCATAGCACAACAAAAATAGAAATCAATGATATAAATATTTCTCAAGACCATACAATTGAATGGAAATAAAACAGACACCTCCTAAATAACTTTACTGTAACAGTTAAGTCAGAAATCAATAAATTATTTCAGACTAAAGCAACCAAAGATACAACATACCAGAATCTCTGGCACACAGCTAAAGCAGTATCCAGAGAAAAGTTTTTAGTGCTAAACGCCTACATCAAGAAGTCAGAAAAATCAGTCTATGTGTCTGTTTTTCTACAAGTACCGTGCTGTTTTGGTTACTATAGCATTGTAGTATAGTTTGAAATTGGGTAGTGTGATGCCTCCAGCTTTGTTCTTTATGCTTAGGATTGTCTTGACTATACAAACTATATTTGGTTTAATGTGAATTTTAAAATAGTTTCTTCTAATTCTGTGAAAAATACCAATCATAGTTCAATAGGAATAGCATTGAATCTATAAACTACTTTGAGGAGTATGGCCATTTTCACAATATTGATTCTTTCTACCTATTAGCATGGAATGTTTTTCCATTCGTTTCTGTCCTCTCTGATTTCTTTGAGCAGTGGTTTGTAGTTCTCTTCAAAAAGGTCCTTCATTTCTTTGTTAGCTTTATTCTCAGGTATTTTATTCTCTTTATAGCAATTGTGAATGGGAGTTCATTCATAATTTGGCTCTTTGCTTGACTGGTGTTGGTGTATAGGAATGCTTGTAACTTTTACTCATTCATTCTGTAAAATCATTGAGACTTAGCTGAAGTTGTTCATAAGTTTAAGAAGCTTTTGGGCTAAAAGGATGGGGTTTTCTAGATGGGAACATGCCATCTGCAAAGTCAATTTGACTGCCTCTCTTCTTATTTGAATACACTTTCTTTTTCTAGCCTGATTGGCCTAGCCAGAACTTCCAATATTATGTTGAATAGGAGTGGTGAGAGAGGACATCTTTACCTTGTGCCAATTTTCAAGGGGAATGCTTCTAGCTTTTGCTCATTTATTAAATGAACCAGTATGATATTGGTTGTTTGTTTGTCATAATGGGTCTTATTATTTTGAGGTACGTTCCTTCAATACCTAGTTTATTGAGACTTTTTAACATGAAGGGATGTTGAATTTTATTGAAGACTTTTTCTGTGTTTATTAAAATAATCATGAAATTTTTGTCTTTAGATCTATTTATGTGATGAATTACATTAATTGATTTTTGTATGTGAAACCAGCCTTGGATGAAGCCAACTTGATGGTGGTGGATAAACTTTTTGATGTGCTACTGTATTCAGTATCTCAGAATGTTCTTGAGACTTTTTGCAACAATGTTCATCAGGGATATTGGTCTGCAGTTTTCTTTTTCTTTTTTGTCATATCTCTACCAGATTTGGGTATCAGGTTGATGCTGACTTCATAAAATGAGTTAGGAAGAAGTTCCTCCTTTTCAATTCTTTGGAATGGTTTCAGAAGAAAGGGTATCAGCTCCTCTTTGCATCCAACAGAACAAAATAGAGAACTCAGATATCAGACTGCACATCTACAACCGTATGATCTACAACAAACCTAACAAAAACAAGCAATGGGGAAAGGATTCTCTATTTAATAAATGGTGCTGGGTAAACTGACTATCCATATGCAGAAAATTGAAACTGAACCCCTTCCTTGTATCTTCCACAAAAATTAACTCAAGATGAATTAAAGACTTAAGTGTAAAACCCAAAACTCTTAAAAACTCTAGAAGAAAATCTAGGCAAAATTATGAAATCACCAAAAACTATTGCAACAAAAGTAAAAATTGACAAATGGGATCTAATTAAACTAAAAAACTTCTGTGCAGTAAAAGAAACTATCATCAGAGCAAACAGGCCACCTATAGAATGGGAGAAAACTTTAGCAATCTACCCATCTGACAAAGGTTTAATATCCAGAATCTACAAGGAACTTAAACAAGAAAAAAAACTTTACAAGAAACTTCACAAGAAAAAAAGCAAACAACCTTATTAAAAAGAGTGCAAAGAACACAAACAGACACTTCTCAAAAGAAGACATCAATGCAGCCAACAAACATGAAAAAAAGCTCAACATCACTGATCATTAGAAAAATGCAAATCAAAGTCACAATGAGATACCATTTCACACCAGTCAGAGTAGTGATTATTAAAAAGTCAAGAAACAACAGATGCTGGTGAGGTTGTGGAGAAATAGGAATGCTTTTACATTATCGATGGAAATGTAAATTAGTTCAGCCATTGTGGAAGACAGTGTGGCAATTCTTTAAAAACCTGGAACCAGAAATGCCATTTGACCCAGCAGTCCCATTACGGGATATACAACCAAAGAAATATAAATCATTCTATTACAAAGATACATGCATATGTATGTTCATTGCAGCACTAAACACAATAGCATAGACATGAATTCAACCCAAATGCCCATAAACCATAGACTGGATAAAGAAAATGTGGTACATATACATCATGGAATACTATGCAGTCATAAAAAGTAAGATTAGGTCCTTTGCAGTGACATGGATGGAGCTAAAACCATTATCTACAGCACACTAACACAGCAACAGAAAACCAAACACTACATGTTCTCATTTATAAGTGGGAGCTAAGCAATGAGAACACATGGACACACAGAGGAGAACATCCAAACTGGGGCCTGTTGTGTGGTTGGGGGGAGGGAGAGTATTAGGATAAACAGCTAATGCATATGGGGTTTAACACCTAAGTGATGGGTTGATAGTTGCAACAAACCACCATGGCACATATTTACCTACATAGAAAAACTGCACATCCTGCAAATGTACCCCAGAACTTAAAATAAAAATAATAAAGTGAAAAAAATCTCAAATTAACAACCTGATATCATATCTAGAGGAAGTAGAAAAAAGAGCAAACCAATCTCAAAGCTAGCAAAAGAAAGTATAACAAAAATCACAGCTGAAGTAATGAAATTGAGACATGAAAAACCATGCAAAAGATCAGAAAAACCCAAAGTTCATTTTTTGAAAGAATAAATAAGAGTGATGGATTGTTAGCTAGCTTAATAAAAACAAAACAAAATAAATAAGCAAAATTAGAAATGTGAAAGGGTACATAGTAGGTATGCATATATATTTATGAGGTATATAAGATGTTTTCATACAACCCCTTATTTTAACAAAGACATTTCTTTCTATTAATTCTAGGTCTTTAGATAATAACGCTCTCAAACAATTCCCAATGAGACAAACTTTAATCCACCTATCACCGGAAAGCCCAGACATCCAGGTATCCCACCTTTCCAGACCAACCTAATGTACATTTTACATGAATTGATTGATGGATTATATCTCCCTAAAATGTTTAAAACCAGTTGTAGCCCAACCACCTTGTGCACATGTTGTCAAGACCTCCTGAGGCTGTATCATGGGCATGTCCTTAACTGTGACAAAATAAACTTTTAAATTATTGGAGGAAAAAAAGAAAAAAAAAGAAATGTCAAAGGAGACACTACCACCAGCACAACAGAAATACAAAAACCTCTCAGTAACTATTATGAGCAATGCTATGCCCATGAACTAGAAAACCTAGAAGAAAGAGATAAATTTCTAGAAACATACAACCTCTTAAGATTGAACCAGGAATGCAACAGCACATCAAAAAGCTTATTCATCATGATCAAGTAGGCTTCATCCCAGGGATGCAAGGCTGGTTCAACATACACAAGTCCATAAACATAATCCACCACATAAATGGAACCAAAGACAAAATCCACATGATTATCTCAATAGATGCAGAGAAGACCTTTGACAAAATTCAACAGCCCTTCATGCCAAAAACTCTCAATAAACTAGGTAACAATGGAACGTATCATAAAATGATAAAAGCTATATATGACAAACCTACAGCCAATATCATACTGAATGGGCAAAAGCTGGAAGAATTTCCTTTGAAATTAGGCACTAGACAAGGATGTCCTTCTCACCACTCCTATTCAATATAGTATTGGAAGTTCTAGCCAGAGCAATCATTCAAGAAAAAAGAAATAAAGGGTATTCAATTAGGAAAGGAGGAAGTCAAACTGTCTCTATTTGCAGATGACATGATTGTATATTTAGGAGACTCCATTGTCTCAGCCCAAAATCTCCTGAAACTGATAAGCAACTTCAGCAAAGTCTCAGGATACAAAATCAATGTGCAGAAATCACAAGCATTCCTATACACCAATGAAAGATTAAAACAGAGCCAAATCAAGAGTGAACTCCCATTCACAATTGCTACAAAGAAAATAAAATACCTAGGAATAAAACTTACAAAGGATGTAAAGGACCTTTTCAAGGAGAACTACAAACCACTGCTCAGTTAAATAAGAGAGGACACAAACAGATGGAAAAACATTCCATGCTCATGGTTAGGAAGAATCAATATCATGAAAATGGCCATACTGCCCAAAGTAATTTTATAGATTCAATGCTATCCCCATCAAGCTACCAATGACCTTCTTCACAGAACTGGAAAAAACCACTTTAAACTTCATATGGAATCACAAGAGAGCTGGCATAGCCCAGACAATCCTAAACAAAAAGAACAAAGACAGAGGCATCACACTGCTGGACTTCAAACTGTACTACAAGGCTACAGTAATCAAAACAGCATGGTACTGTTACCAAAACAGAGACATAGATCAATGGAACAGAACAGAGGCCTCAGAAGCAACACCACACATCTACAACCGTCTGATCTTGACAAACCTGACAAAAACAAGCAATGGGGAAAAGGACTCCATGTTCAATAAATGGTGTTGGGAAAACTGGCTAGCAATGTGCAGAAAGCAGAACCTGGACCCCTTCCTGTCACCTTACACTAAAATTAACTCCAGATGGATTAAAGATTTAAACATAAAACCTAACACCATAAAAGCACTAGAAGAAAACATAGGCAAAACCATCCAGGACATAGACATAGGCAAGGACTTCATGACTAAAACACCAAAAGCAATGGCAACAAAAGCCAAGACAGACAAATGGGATCTAATTAAAATTCAGAGCTTCTTGTACAGCAAAAGAAACCATCATTAGAGTGTACTGGCAACCAACAGAATAGGAAAAAATTTTTGCAATCTCCCCACCTACAAAGGGCTAATATCCAGAATCTACAAAGAACTAAAACAGATATACAAGAAAAACACAAACCCATTCAAAAGTGGGTGAAGGATATGAACAGACACTTTTCAAAAGAGGACATGTATGAGGCCAACAAACATATGAAAAATGCTCATCATCACTGGTCATTAGAGAAATGCAAATCAAAACCACATTGAGATACCATCTCATGCCAGTTAGAATGGTGATCATTAAAAATCTGGAGACAACAGATGCTGGAGAGGATGTGGAGAAACAGGAACACTCTTACACAGTTGGTGAGAATGTAAATTAGTTCAACTATTGTGGAAGACAGTGTGGCGATTTCTCAAGGATCTAGAAGTAGAAATTCCATTTGACCCAGCAATCCCATTACTGGGTATACACCCAAAGAACTATAAATCGTTCTACTATGAAGACACATGCACAGGTATGCTCATTGCAGCCCTGTTTACAATAGCAAAGACCTGGAACCAACCCAAATGCCCATCAATGATATACTGGACAAGAAAATGTGGCACATATACACCATGGAATACTATGCAGCCATAAAAAAACAATGAGTTTGTGGTTCGGCATTCTGCAAGCCTACCTAGCGCACGTCCACAGCCGGCTCCCTTGCTGTCTAAATCACTGACCTCTCTCCCCGTTGTATTTCCAAAATGTCTCTTTCTAACAAGCTGACGCTGGACAAGCTGGACGTGAAAGGGGAAGCGGGTGGTTGAGAGAGTCGACTTCAATGTTCCTATGAAGAACAACCAGATAACAAACAACCAGAGGTTTAAGGCTGCTGTCCTAAGCATCAAATTCTGCTTAGATAATGGAGTCAAGTCAGTAGTCCTTATGAGTCACCTAGGCTGGCTTGATGGTATCCCTATGCCTGACAAGTACTCCTTAGAGCCAGTTGCTGTGGAACTCAAATCTCTGCTGGGCAAGGATGTTCTGTTCTTGAAGGACTGTGTAGGCCCAGAAGTGGAGAAAGCCTGTGCCAACCCAGCTGCTGTGTCTGTCATCCTGCTGGAGAACCTCCGCTTTCATGTGGAGGAAGAAGAGAAGGGAAAAGATGCTTCTGGGAACAAGATTAAAGCTGAACCAGTCAAAATAGAAGCTTTCCAAGCTTCACTTTCCAAGCTAGGAGATGTCTATGTTAAAGATGCTTTTGGCACTGCTCACAGAGCCCACAGCTCCATGGTAGGAGTCAATCTGCCACAGAAGGCTGGTGGTTTTTTGATGAAGAAGGAGCTGAACTACTTTGCCAAGGCCTTAGAGAGCCCAGAGCGACCCTTCCTGGCCATCCTGGGTGGAGCTAAAGTTTCAGACAAGATCCAGCTGATCAATAATATACTGGACAAGGTCAATGAGATGATTATTCATGGTGGAATGGCTTTTACCTTCCTTAAGGTGCTCAACAACATGGAGATCAGCACTTCTCTGTTTGATGAAGAGGGAGCCAAGATTGTCAAAGACCTAATGTCCAAAGCTGAGAAGAATGGTGTGAAGATTACCTTGCCTGTTGACTTTATCACTGCTGACAAGTTTGATGAGAATGCCAAGACTGGCCAAGCCACCGTGGCTTCTGGCATACCTGCTGGCTGGATGGGCTTGGACCGTGGTCCTGAAAGCAGCAAGAAATATGCTGAGCCTGTCACTTGGGCTAAGCAGATTGTGTGGAATGGTCCTGTAGGGGTATTTGAATGGGAAGCTTTTGCCCAGGGAACAAAAGCCCTCATGGATGAGGTGGTGAAAGTCACTTCTAGGGGCTGCATCACTATCATAGGTGGTGGAGATACTGCCACTTGCTGTGCCAAATGGAACACGGAGGTTAAGGTCAGCCATGTGATCCCTGGGGGTGGTGCCAGTTTAGAGCTCCTGGAAGGTAAAGTCCTTCCTGGGGTGGATGCTCTCAGCAATATTTAAGTACTTTCCTGCCTTTTAGTTCCTGTGAACAGCCCCCCAAGTCAACTTAGCATTTTCTGCATCTCCACTTGGCATTAGCCAAAATCTTCCATGTCGATTCCGCTAGTGGTCAAGAGATGCTGTGGCAGGAACCCTTAAACAGTTGCACAGCATCTCAGCTCATCTTTACTGCACCCTGGATATGCCTACATTCTTCAAGATCCCATTTGAATTTCTTAGTGACTAAACCATTGTGCATTCTAGACTGCATATATTTATATTTCGCCTGTTAGTGAGCTGTGTTAGCTTAGTTCTCTTTTGATGTAGCTTATTCTTATTAGCTTTGTCACTGTTTCACTACTCAGCATGGAAACAAGATGAAATTGTCTTTGTAGGTAGGGAGATGAAATTGATGATCCATTAAATAAACAATAAAAGTGTCTATTGAAACGGTAAAAAAAAAAAAAAAAAAAAAAACAGTAAATTTGTGTCCTTTGTAGGGACTTGGACAAATCTGAAACCATCATTCTCAGCAAACTCACACAAGAACTGAAAACCAAGCACCACATGTTCTCACTCATAGGTGAGTGTTGAACAATGAGAACACTTGGACTCAGAGAGAGGAGCATCACACACTGGGGGGTAGTTGGGGGGGGGGGGCCAGGGGAGGGACAGTGGAGGGAGGGAAGGGTGAGGAGGGGATAACATGGGGAGAAATGCTGGATATAGTATGCACCTATGCAACAACCCTGCATGACCAAACAAAAAAAAAAATGATGATCTCAGTAGACACAGAAAAGACTTTAGATAAAACTTAATATCTCTTCATGTTATAAACCTTCAACAAACTAGAAATTAAAGGAACATACTTCAAAATAATAAAAGCCATCTATGACAAACCCACAATCATCATCATACTTAGTGGGCAAAGCTGGAAGTGTTCCTCTTAAGATCCAGAACAAGAATTCCCACTATCACCACTCCTACTCAACATAGTACTGGAAGTCCTTGTCAGAGTAATTAGTCAAAAGAGATAAGTAAAGACCATCCAAATAGGAAGAGAGGAAGTCAAAATATCTCTCCTCACAGACAATATAATTTTATACCTAAAATCCTCCATAGTTTCTGCCCCAAAACTCCTTGATGTAATAAACTTTAGCAAAGCTTCAGGATACAAAATAAATGTACATAATGAGTAGCATTTGTATACACTAACAACATCCATACTGAGAACTAAGTAAAGAATTCAATCTCAGTCACAATACACACACACACACACACACACACACACACACACACACACACACACACATATGCACTCTCTCTCTCTCTCTCTCAGGAAAACAACTAATCAGGGAAATGAAAGACCTCTACCATAAGAATGACAAAACACTGCTGAAAGAAATAAGAGATGACACAGAAATGGAAAAACCTCTGATGTTCATGGATAGCAAGAAAAAATATTGTTAAAATGGCCACACTGCCCGAAAGTAATTTATTAATATAGTGCTATTCCTATCAAACTACCAACAATCATTTTCACAGAAATAGAAAACACTATCCTAAAATTCACATCTCATTTCATTTAGTTCTTTCTTGGAAACTCCTTAATAGCCAAAGCAATCCTACATGAAAAGAACAAAGCCAGAGGCATTACATTATCTGACTTCAAACTACACAAAATGGCTACAGTAACCAAAGCAGCATGATAGTAATACAGAAGAGACACATAGACCAAGGAACAGTATACAGAACCCAGAAATAATGCTGAACACCTTCAACCATCTGATCTTTGACAAAGCCAACATAAACAGGTAAAGGGGAAAGGACACCCTATTCAATAAATGGTACTGGGATAGCTAGCTAGCCATAAGCCAAAGATTGAAACTGGACCCCTCTTTTTCATCATACATGAAAATCAACTCGACATAGATTAAACTCTTAAATCTAAGGCTGAAAACAGCAAAAGCCATAGGAAAAAACCTAGGAAATACTGTTCTGGAAATCAGCCTTGGCAAAAGATTTATGACTAAGTTCTGAAAAGCAATTGCAATGAAACCAAAAATTGACAAGTGGGACCTAATTAAACCTAAAGAGCTTCTGTACAACAATGAATCTATCAACAGAGTAAATAGACCACCTACAGAATGAGAGAAAATATTTGGAAACTGCATTCAGCAAACCTATAATATGCAGAATCTATAAGAAACTTAAGCAAATTAACAAGGAAAAAACAAACAACCTCATTAAAAATGGGGCAAAAGACATAGACACCTCTCAAACGAAGACATCACACAGCCAACAAGCATGTGAAAAAAATGCTCAACATGGCCACTCATTAGAGAAATGCAAATCAAAATCTCAATGAGATACCATCTCACACCAGCCAGAATGGCTACTAATGAGAAGTCCAAAAATAACATGCTGGTAAGATTGTGGGGGAAAAGCGAGTGCTTATACACTGCTAAGGGGAACATAAATTAGGTCATCCACTGTAGAAAGCAGTTTGATTTTTTAAAGAACTGAAAACAGAACTACCGTTTGACCCAGCAGTCTCATCACTGGGTATATATTCAATTATATACCCATTACTGGGTATATATATATCCATTACTGGGTATATATCCAAAGAAATATAAGTAGTTCTACCATAAAAACACATGCACATCTATGTTCATCACCAGTTATTTCCAAAAACAAAGACACAGAATCAACCTAGGAGCCCATCAACAGTGGATTGGATAAAGCAAATGTGGCATATATACACCATGAAATACTGCATAGCCCTAAACAGAATGAGATTGTGTCCTCTGCAGCAACATGAGGGGAGCTGGAGGCCATTATCCTAAGCAAATTAACATAGAAGCAGAAAACCAAATACTGCATGTTCTCACTTATAAATGGGATCTAAAAGTTCAGAACACATGAACAAAGAAAAAGCTACAATAGAAACTAGGACCTACTTAAGAGTGGAGGAATATGAATATTAAAAAACTGCCTATCTGGTACTATGCTTACTACATGGTGATGAAATAATCCACATACCAAACCCCCTCAACGTGTAATTTATCCATAAAACAAGACTGCATTTATATGCTCTGCATCTAAAATAAAAGTTGAAAAAAATAAAGTAAAATAAAACAAAATCTGAAAACTTCCAAGGTTTGGCTAAAGATTTAAACATCCAGATTCATAAAGCTGAGAAGTCCTCAAATAAATACCAAGAAAAATGTCTCCATGGCACATTATGATCAAACTGTCAAAAGTCAAAGGCATGGAGAGAACTGTAAAAACAAAAAGAGAAAAGCATCTAGTGACTTATAAGGAACCCCCTTCAGATTAACAGTCAATTGATTTATCAGCAGGAATTTTACAAGCTGGGAGAAAATAAGATAATATTTCCAAAGTTTTAAAAAGACAATAACCACCTGCCAAAGATATTATATTCACCAAAGTTGTCCTTCATAAATGAAGGGGAAATAAAGTTTTTCCAGGACAAGAAATTCTGAGGAATTTTATCACCTCTAGACTGGCCAGACAAGAAAATCTTAAGGAAGTTCTATACCTGGAAGCCAAAGGACAATATCTAATTACCACAAAAAGACACAAAAGTCTATAAACCCACTAGTAGAAAACACACAAATGAGAAAAAGACTCATGTGAAACCACTGCAGAAAAAATTAGTCAATTCTTGAACTGCTATAGAGAAATACCCAAAACTGAGTAATGTGTAAAGAAAAGAATTGTCTTAATTGGCTCATGGTTTTTCAGGTGGTACAGGAAGCATGATGGCTTCTAGGGAGGCCTTGGAAACTTTCAATCATGGTGGAAGGCCAAGGGAAGCAAGCAAGTCTTACATGGCTAGAGCAGGAGGAAAGAGGGTGGGGTGTGCTACTCACTTGTCAACAACCAAAACTCATGATAACCCAATCACTGTCACGAGAACAGCACCAAAGGGAAAATCTGTCCCCCATGATCCAATCACCTCCACCAGGCCCCACCTCTGTCACTAAGGATTACCATTTGACATGAGATTTGGGTGGGGACACAGACTCAAACCAAAATAATAATAGGAGTGAAAGCAAGAAACAAGGGGTAGACAAAACAAAAGAAATCAATTAATACAATAATTGGAATAAGTCCTCACAAATCAATAATATTCGTGAATGTAACGGATTAAACATTCCATTTAAAACATATAGACTGGTTGCATGAGTGGAAAACAAAAATGAAAACATGACTCAACTATGTGCTGCTTCACAAGAAACTCATTTCACTTGTAAAGACATACGTAGACTCAAAAAAAAAAAAAAGAAATGGAAAAAGATATTTATGCAAATGTAAAATAAAAATAAGTATAAGTAGCAATATTTATGTCAGAAAAAACAAACTTTAGATCAAAACAGTTAAAAGGGACAAAGAAGGTGATTATACAATGATAAAGGGATCAATTCAGCCAGAAAATATAACAATCCTAGACATATATGGATCCATCACTAGAGCATCAATATATGTAAAGCAAATATTGTTAGATCTAAAGAGAAAAATAGATTCAAAACAATAAATTGTTGGGGATTTCAACACACCAAACTCAGCATTCGACATATTGCCTAGACAGATAATCAACAATGAAATATTGACTTTAAATTTCACGTTAGACCAAATGGACCTAAAAAATATCTACAACATATTTCACCCAACAATTGCAGAATACACATTCTTCTCATCACCACATTGAAGATTTTCAAAGATATATACTGTATGTTAGGACACAAAAGAAGTCTCAACAAATGTTTTAAAAATCAAAATTATACAAGAAGTATTTTCTCAGCCCACAATAAAAAAGAACCTAGAAATCAATAAAAAGAGGAACTCTGGAAACTGTGTAAATCTGCATAAATTAACAAGATGCCCCTGAATGGCAACTGGTTCAATAAAAAAATTTAGGAGAAAATTATTAAAAATGTTTTTGGAACACATAAATATCAAAACAGCATAGCAAAACCTATGAGATATAGCAAAAATAAGCTAAGATGGAACTTTATAGAAATTTACATGCACATTTAAAATGTAGAAACATTACATTTTTGTGTGTGTTTGTTTTATTTTTTCTATTTCCTTAACCTTTATTTTAGATTCAGGGGTACACGTGCAGGTTTATTATATAGGTAAATTCATGTAACAGGGAGTTGTTGCACAGATTATTTCATCACCCAGGTACTAGGCCTAGTAGACAGAAGATATTTTTCTTGAGTTCTTTCTCTTGCCACCCTCCACCCTCAAGTATGCCCCAGTCTCTGTTTTTCCCCTATATGTATTCATGTGTTTTCATCATTTAGCTCCCACTCATAAGTGAGAAATGCAGTATTTGATTTTCTGTCCCTGCAACAGTTTGCTAAGGATAATGGCTCCAGCTTCATCCATGTTCCTGCAAAGGACATGATCTCATTCTTCTTATGGCTGCATAGTATTCCATGGTATACACATATCACATTTTCTTTTTTCTTTTTTTTTTTTGCCTTGAGACAGAGTCTCGCACTGTCACCCAGGCTGCAGTGCAGTGCAGTGGCACAATCTCGGCTCACTGCAATCTTCGCCTCCTGGATTCAAGCAATTCTCCTGCTTCAGCCTCCCAAGTAGCTGGGACTACAGGCATGTGCCACCACACCCAGCTAATTTTTTTTGTATTTTTAGTAGAGACAGGGTAAACCATGTCGGCCAGGATAGTCTCGATCTCCTGACCTCATGATCTACCCGTCTCAGCCTCCCAAAGTGCTGGGATTACAGGCATGAGCCAATGTGCCCGGCCCATATCACATTTTCTTTATCCAGTCTACCATTGATGGGCATTTGCATTGATTCTACATCTTTGCTATCATGAATAGTGCTGCAGTTGACATATGTGTGCATGTGTCTTTTGATGGAACAATTTATATTGGTGTATTAGGGTTCTCTAGAGGGGCAGGACTAATAAGATAAATGTATACAAGAAAGAGGGGTTATTAAGGAATATTATCTCACACAATCACAAGGTGAAGTCCCACAATAGGCCATCTGGAAGCTGGGGAACAAGAAAGCCAGTCTGAGTCCCAAAACCTCAAAAGTAGGGAAGCTGACAGTGCAGCCTTCAGTCTGTGGCCAAAGACCTATAAGCCTCTGGCAAACCACTAGTGTTAAGTCCAAAATCTGAACAACTTGGAGTCTGCTGCTTGACTGCAGGAAGCATGTACCACAGGAGGAAGATGGAGGCCAGAAGACTTAGCCAGTCTAGTTCTTCCATTTTCCTCTACCTGCTTTTATCCTAGCCACACTGGCAATTGATGAGATGGTGCCCACCCAGAATGAGTGTGGGTCTGCCTCTTCTAGTTCACTGGCTCAAATGTTAATTTCCTTTGGTAACACCTTCTCAGACACACCCAGGAACAATACTCGCCATTTTTCACCCAATCAAGTTGACAATATTAACCATCACAATTCTTTTGGGCATATACACAATAATGAGATTGCTGGGTCAAGTGGTGGTTCTAGTTTTAGCTATTTGAGGATGGTTGAATTAATTTACACTACCACCAAGTTTGAAAGCATTCCCTTTTATCTGCAACCTCACAAGTTTCTGTCATTGTTTGAAATTTTAATAATAGTCATTCTGACTGGTGTGAGATGGTATCTCATTGTGGTTTTGATTAGTATTTCTCTAATGGTCACTAATATTGCGCTTTTAAAAATATGCTTTTTGGCCGCAAGTATGTCTTACTTTGAAAAGTGTTAATGTTCTTTTCCCAATTTTTAATGAGGTTGTTTTATTTTTCTTGTAAATTTAAGTTCCTTAATGATGCTGAATATTAGACCTTTGTCAGATACATAATTTGCAAATATTTTCTCCCACTGTATAGGTTGTCTGTTTACTTTGTTGATAGTTTTTATTTTTTTTTTTTTCTGTGCAGAAGTTCTCAAACTTAATGAGATCCCATTGGTCAATTTTTGCTTTTGTTGCAGTTGCTTTTGATGGATTTGTCATGCCATCTTTGCCAGTTCCTATGTTCAGAATGGTATCATTTAGGTTGTCTTCCATAGTTTTCTTACTTTGTGAGTTTACACCTAGGTTGTCACACTATCTTTTTATATGGTGTAATGAAGAGGTTCAGTTTTAATTTCCTGCATATGGCTAGCCAGGTATTTTACTACCATTAATTGAATAGAAAGACCTCTCCCCCTTGCTTTTGTCAGCTTTGTAAAAGACCAGATGGCTTAGGTGTGTTCCCTTATTTCTGGGCTCACTCTTCTGTTCCATTGGTCTATATGTCAGTTTTTATACCATTACCATGCTCTTTTGATTAGCCCTGTAGTATAGTTTGAAGTCAGGTAACATAATGCCTTCAAATTTTTTCTTTTTGCTCAGGATTTCTTTTGCTATTTGGGCTCTCTTTGGTTTCACATGAATTTTAAAATAGCTTTTTTTTCCAATTATGTGAAGAATGTTATTGGTACTTTGATAGAAACAGTATTAAGTCTGTAAATTGCTTTGGGCAATATGGCATTTTAATATTGATTTTTCCTATCCATGAACATGGGATGTTTCTCCATTTGTTTGTATCATCTCTAAATTCTTTAAGCAGTGCTTTGTAATTCTCATTGTAGAGATCTTTCACCTACCTGGTTAGCTGTATTCCTAGGTATTTTATTATTTTGTAGAAATTGTACACAAGTTTGCATTCCTGATTTGGCTCTCAGCCTGGCTGTTGTTGGTATGTAAGAATACTAGTAATTTTTGTACATTGATTTTTGTATCCAGAGATTTTGCTGAAGTTGTTTATCTGTTGAAGGAGGTTTTGAGCCCAAACTATAGGGGTTTACAGGATATAGAATCATGTCATCTTCAAATGAATATTTTGACTTTGTTTCTCTTATTTGGATGCCCATTATTTCTTTCTCTTGTCTGTTCTGACCAGGACTTCCAGTATTATGTTGAATAAGAGTGATGAGAGAAGGCAACTTTGACTTGTACTGGTTTTGAAGGGGAATGCTTCCAGCTTTTGCTCACTCAGTACGATGTTGGCTGTGGATTTTTCATGGATGTCTCTCATGATTTTGATGTATGCTTCCTCAATACCTAGTTTATTGTGTGACTTTAACATGAAGGGATCCTGAATTTCCCTGAATGTCTTTTTTGCATCTTTTGAGATAATCATGTGGTTTTGTATTTAGTTTTATTTATATGATGAATAACATTTATTGATTTGCCTATGTTGAACAAACCATGCATCCCAGAAATAAAGACTACTTGATGGTGGTAGACTAGCTTTTTGATGTGCTGATGAATTCAGTTTGCAAGTATTTTGTTGAGTATTTTTGCATCTATGTTCATCAAGGAACATAGATGCAAAAATACTGCATCTATGTTTTTTCTCCTGCTGGATTTTGGTATCAGGGGGATACTGGCCTTATAGGTTGAGTGGGAGAGGAGTTCCTCCTCCTAATTCTTTGAAATAGTTTCATTTGGAATGGTACCAGGTGTTCTTTGTATATCTGGTAGAATTCATATATGAATTTGTCTAGGTCTGGACTTTTTTTTTTTTTTTTTGGTTGGAAAGTTATTTTTTACTGATTCAATTTCGAGACCATGTTACTGGTCTGTTCAGAGAATTAATTTCTTCCTGGTTCAGTCTTGGGAAGGGGTTTGTTGCCAGGAATTTAGTCATCTCTTCTAGGTTTTATGGTCTGTGTGCATAGAGGAGTTTCTAGTAGGCTCTGTTGGCTGTATTTCTGTTGGGTCAATGATAACATCCCCCTATGTCATTTCTAATTGTGTTTATTTGGATCTTCTCTGCTTCTTTCTTTATTAATCCAGCTAGTATCCTATCTTACTATTTTTTTCTACAAACCAACTCCTGGTTTAACTGATCTTTCAAACGCTTTTTCATCTTTTTATCTCTTGCAGTTTAGCTTTGATTTTATTTCTTGTCCCCTGCTAGCTATGGCATTGGTTTGCTTTTGCTTCACTTTATCTTTTAGTTGTAACGTTAGGTTAATTTGAGGTCTTTCTAATTTTCTTTTTTTTTCTCTCTATTTATATTTTTTATTATACTTTAAGTTCTGGGCTATATGTGCAGAACGTGCAGGTTTGTTACAAAGGTATGCATGTGCCATGGTGGTTTGCTGCATCCATGCCCCCATCACCTACATTAGGTATCTTAACATTGCCTTAGCTATGTTCTAGAAATTCTGGCATGTTGTATCTTTGTTCTACTAGTTTCAAAGAATGTCTTGATTCCAGCCTTAACTTCATTATTTACCACAAAGTCATTCAGGAGCAGGTTGTTTAATTTCCATGTAATTGCATGGTTTTCAGCAATTATTTTAGTCTTAACTTCTGTTTTTATTGTGCTCTTGTCCAAACATAAATTTGGTATGCTTTGGGGTTTTTTGCATTTCCTGAGGATTGTTTTATGTCAGATTGTGTGATTGACTTTAGAGTATGTGCTATGTGTCAACGAGAAGAATGTGTACTCTGTTGTTTTGGGATGTAGAGTTCTATAGGGGTCTATCAGACCTATTTGGTCCAATGTTGAGTTCAGGTCCTGAATAACTTTTGTTAATTTACTGTCTCAATCTGTTTAATACTGTCAGTGGAGCATTGACATGTCTCACTATTGTTGTGTGGGATCCCAAGTCTCTTTGTATGTCTCTACAAACATTCTCTATGAATCTGGGTGCACGTGTGTTGGGTGTGTATATTTTTAGGATAGTTAGGTCTGCATGTTTGATGGAGCCCTTTACCAGCATATATAATGTTCTTCTTTATTTTTTCTTTTCTTTGAATTTTGTTGGTTTTAAATATGTTTTGTCTGAAATTAGGATTGTAGCCCCTGCTTCCCTGCTTTTTTCTGATTTCCATTTGCTAGGTAGATTTTTCCTTTATTTTGAGCCTATGGGTAGATATCACTGCATGTGAGATGGGTCTCTTGAAGGCAGCATAACATTGGGTCTTGCTTTTTTATTCAGCTTGACATTTTGTGCCTTTTAAATAGGGCATTAAGCTCATTTATATTTAAGGTTAGTATTGATATGTGTGGGTTTAATCCTGCCATGGTGTTTTTAGTGGGCTACTATGCTGGCTTGTTTGTGTGTTTGCTTTGTAGTGTCATTGGTCTGTATACTTGTTTTTGTATTGACTGGTAACAATCTTTCCTTTCCATATTTAGTGTTCCTTTAAAGATCTCTTGTAAGGCAGGTCTGGTGATAACAAACTTCACCAGCATTTGCTCACCTGAAAAGGATCTTATTTATTCCTCATAGAGGAAACTTAGTTTGGCTGAATATTAAATTCTTGATTAAAGAATTTTTTTCTTTAAGAATGTTTAATATAGGCACCCAATCTTTTCTGGCTTGTATAGTTTCTGCAGAGAGGTCTTCTGTTAGCCTGATAGAATTCCCTTTGTAGATTATTCAACTTTTTTCTCTAGCTGCCTTTAACATCCTTTCTTTCATTTCAACCCTTAAAAATAATTACGTATCATGGGGATAATCTTTTTATGTAGAATCTTGCTGGAATTCTTTGTATTTCCTGAATTTGACTGCTGTCCTGTCTAACAAGATTTGGGGAAGTTTTCTTGAATGATTTTCTAAAATATGTTTTCCAAGTTGTTTGCTTTGTCCTTCTCCTTTTTAGAGATGTCAATAATTCATAGATTTGGTCTCTATATCTATTCCCCTATTTCTCAAAAAAAAAATGCTTTTTCCTTTATTCATGTCTGACTGTCTCATTTTGGAGAGCCAGTCTTCAAGTTCAGAGATTCCTTTCTCAGCTTCATTAATTCTGCTGTTGATACTGGCAATCGCATTGTGAAATTTTTGTAGTTTGTTTTTCAGCTCTATCATATCACTTAGCTTATTTTTATATACTGGCTGTTTTATGTCAGCACCAGTATCATTTTAATATGATTTTTAGTTTTCTTTGATTAAAATTTACCATTCTTCTCAATATCAATGATCTTCATTTTTATTCACATTCTGAATTCAACTTCTGTCATTTCAGCTTACTCAGACTGGAAAAGAACCCTTGTGGGAGAACAACTGTGGTCATTTGACAGATGTAAGACACTATGGCCATTTAAGTTGCTGGAGTTCCTGTGTTGGTTTTTTCTCATTTCTTCATGTTAATGTTCCTTTAACTACTGGGCTGCCTCTGATCCACATGGTCAGGCTGGAGCAAGGTAATTGCCCTGGAGGCCCAGGTCAGGCAGCCCTGCCCAGTGAGGAGAAGTGAGGACTGGGACCTACACAGAGAACATTCCATCTGCTTTTCTTTGAGGTGGGGACTCTGTGCTGGGGGTCTGGATGAGCCCCTGGTCCCCATGGACTTTCCAGAGCCTGAAGACAGCAAGGGTGAGGACTATGAGACAGCAAAAATGTCAAAGGGGCTCTATCCCAGGGAGTTGCAGAGCTGCTACTGGTTCAATAGTCCCAGCAGGGAGTGGCTAGAAACTCAGTCTGGGAGACCATGCCCAGTGAGGAGATACTGAATCAGGGACCAATGTAACAAACAGACTGGCCACTTTTTCACAGGGCTGCTGAAATATGCTGAGGGTCTGCTCTAGCCCCTAGTTATCTTGGGTTTTCCAGCACCTGAAGGTATCAACAGTGAAGGCTGCCAAACTGTAAAGATGGTGGCCTGCCCCTCTCTCTGGGAGCTCTATCCCAGAGAGGTTTGAAGTGCTCTTGCTCAGAAAATACTGTGGGGGCTTCCAGACACCCTGGTTTGGAGGTCCAATGAGTGAGAAGGAATGGGATTAAAAAATCACTCTGGCCACTGTTTTTGGAAAGCAGTTGTGCCGTATTGGGATCTATTTTAGCTCTCAGTCATTTCAGACTATCCAGTCCTGAAGGGAACAATAGCCAAGGCTGCAAAACAGCAAATATGGTAGCCAACAGCCCGACCCCCACATCCCTCTCCTTGAAGCTCCATCCCAAGGAGGTTTGAAACTGTTGCTGGCCAGAAAACACTGGTGGGGTGGTTACAGGCCTCAGTCAATAAATTCTGCTCAGTGAAGAGTAGTGGGATCTGGAACTTGCTTGAAAAAGCAGTCTGGCCACTTCTCTATAGAGCTGCTGTGTTATGGCTGGGGCCTGCTCCAGTACCTAGTCATCTAGGGGTCCCTACAGCCTGAAGACAACAAACACTAAGGCTGTGAAACAGCAAAGATGTTAACCTGTCCTTCCCCAGGAAGCTCTATCCCAGGGAGCCTCAGTACCACTGCCAGCAGGAAAATACTGGTGAGGTTGGCTGGTGACCCTGGTCAGGAGGTCCTGCCTAGTGAGGATAAGCAGGGTTAGGGACTCACATGAAAATGCGGTCTGGCAACTTTTCATAGGGCAGCTGCACTGAAGGTAACAACAGCTAAGGTTGTGTACAGTAAAGATGGCGACCCTCCTCCCACTCTGGGAGTTCTCTCTGAGTAGTGTAAGGCTGCTGCCAGTGGGTGGCTGGAGTTCCAAGCCAGTGACTCCTATTTTGGAAGGTGTGATGAAAGTAGGACCTGCAGACTGTCACTGCTCAATCTTCTCGATTCAACCCATTTCCTAAGGGTATGTGACTTCCCACTTTGCTACAGTTGCAGCTGCTTTTGCCAGGAAGTTCAGGTATCCAAAGCTTCCAGGGCTCCGCATGTGGAGCCAGGTGCTCCACTGAGACTCTACATAGGTTTGTGTGTTGGACTACAGTCTTCATGGAGTGGATTCACAAGGGGATCCCCTGACCTAGAGTTCCAAAATCTGTGGGAGAAGCATGGGTCCCCCAGGGGGGCACACTCACTTATCATTTCCCTTGGTAAGGGAGGTTCTCCTGGCTCCATTTTGCTTCCAGGTGGGCAGTCTGACTGCCTTGCTCTTTTCTATTCTCCGTGAGTTGAGTCTTTTTTTTGAGGATCCCAATGTATGTACCTGAATGTTTCAGTTGAAGGTACTGTATTTACTCACTCCTTCTATTTCTTTTATGAGAGTGGCACATAGTTGCTGCTTCTAGTCAGCCAACTTGGCCAGTCTCCCAAAACACTTAAAGTATACTACCTAAAAATGTACCTCAAGGAACTAGAAAACACAAACAAACCAAACCTCAAATGAGTAGAAGGAAGAAAATAATAAAGGTCAAAACAAAAGTAAATGAAATAAAGACTAAAAAGGTACAAAGGCTGAACAAAACAAATGTTTGGTTTTTGAAAAAATAAAATCAATAAACCAAAAACTAGAGTAATCAAGAAAAAAAGAAAAGACCCAAAATTAAAGATAAAGAAGAGGACATTATAATTGATATCAAAGGAACAAAAAAGATAATCTGAAACTATTATGAACAACTGTATGCACAGAAACTAGAAAATCTAGAGGAAATTAATTAATTCCTGGAAATATACAACCTGCCAAAATTGAATAAGGAAGAAACAGAAAACTTAAACAGACCAATTAGAAGTATCGAGATTGAATCAGTAATAAAACGTCTCTCAGCTAAGAAAAGTACAGGACCAGATGGCTTCAATGCAAAATTTTACTAAACTTTCAAAGGTGAACCAATTATCTTCATCTATTTTAAAAAGTTAAGGAGGAGAAAATTCTCCCTAACTAACTCTCTAAGGCCAGTACCTTGTTGCGAACACCAAAGATGCAACAACAAAATCTATAGGCCAATATGCTTGATGCAGAAATCCTCCTGAAATACTAGAAAAACAAATCTAACAACACAGAAAATATAATATAACATAACCAAATGAGATTTATACCAGGGTTATACCAGAGATGCAAGGATGGTTCAGTATATGCAAATGAATAAATGTGACACATCTCATTAACAGGACAGAAAGCTTATAATTGTCTCAGTAGATGCAGAAGAAGTATTTGATAAAATTCAACATCTTTTATGATAAAACTCTCAATAGACTAAGCATTGAAGACACATACCTCAATGTAATAAAGGCTCTATATGATAAACTCATAGCTAACATCATACTAAATGGGGAAAAGCTGAAAGCCTTTCTTTTATGAACTGGAACAAGACAATGACATCCACTTTAACCATTCTTATTCAATACAGTAATGGAAACCCTGACCAGAGTAATCAGGCAAGAGAAAGAAATAAAACGTATTCAAATTGGAAAAGAGGAAGTCTAATTGTCCCTTTTTGCAAATGATGCAATCTTATATCTAGAAACTTAAAGATACCACCAAAAACCTCTTAGATCTGGTAAACAAATAAAGTTTCAGGACACAAAATCAACATATAAAAATCAGTAGCATTTGTATATACTACTAATAAACTAGCTAAGAAATAAATAAAAAGGGGAAAACCATTTTCAATTGCCACAAAAATAATAAAATACCTAGTGTAAGGCCGGCTGCCTCGCCGGGAGCTCGGACATGCCCATCCCTCCCTGAACCTGGAAACTACATCACCATTCCAGGCTCATCTAGCTCTGCCACGTAGCTTCCCCCAATGCCCACTTCTGTACTCCGCACCCAAATCTGCACTCAACACCAAGCTCTGCACTCAGCACCTACCCCGCCGTTGAAAAACCCCGCTGAAATTTGAAAAACCCTGTTTTCCAATATCCAATCAATTGCCTCATGCTTTGTTTCCTCAATATCCAATCAATCGCCTCTAATGCCCACCCACCGAAAATCTCGCCTACCTACCAGTTGCAGCTCACCCCGTCCAAGCCCTGTTTCCCAATATCCAATCAATTGCCTTATGCTTTGTTTCCCCAGTGTCCACTCAATGGCCTCTAACCTCTATAAAACTCCTTGTCCTGGGAAGTTAAGTGCAACTTCTCTGGCCCCCCCTTTCCCGGACCACAGAACCTCGCCCGGGAGCTTAATAAATTGGCATTTAATTTTCCTAGGCTGATCTCAGTTTCCTCATTTTGAACTCGGCAATATTCCTTACACATAGGAATAAATTTAATGAAAGAAGTGAAATATCTCTACAAGAAAAACTACAAAACACTATGAAAGAAAATGAAAAGTACATAAACAAAGGAATGACATTCCATGTTCATGGATCAGAAGAATTAATACTGTTAGGAGACCTTGCTGCCTAAAGCAATCTACAGATTCAATGCAATCTGTACCAAAATTCCAATGTCTTGTTTGACAGAAGTAGAAAAGAGCATCCTAAAATGTACGTTAAACCAAAAAAAGAGCCTTGATAGTGAAAGCAATTCTAAGCAAAAAGAGCAAAGCTAGAGGCATCATACTATCTGACTTCAAAATATATTGTAAGACTATAGTAACCCAAGCAACATGGTATTGGTATAGAAACAGCCACATAGAAAAATGATATAGAATAGAAAACTCAGACAGAAATCCACATATTTATCATGAACCGATTTTTGACAGAGGTGTGAGGAACATAGATTGGAAGAAATGACTTCCACTTTAATAAATGGTGCTGGGATAATTGGATATCCATATACGAAGAATGAAACTAGATCCTTATCTCTCATCATATTAAAAAAAATCAACTGAAAATGGATTAAAGACTTAAATGCAAGTATTGAAACTATAAAACTACTTAAAACAAAACATAGAGGAAGCACTTGAGGACATTGGCCTAGGTAAGGGTTTTATGGCTAAGACCCCGAAAGCATAAACAACAAAACAAAAATAGATAAATGGGACTATATTAAACTAAAACGCCTCTGTACAGCAAAAAACACAATCAACAGGGTAAAGAGACAACCTATTGAATGGGAGAAAATATTTGCAATCTGTTAATCCAACAAGAAACTAACATCCACAATATACAAGAAACTCAAATGACTAAACAGTTTTAAACAAAAATTTGTTTAAAGTGGGCAAAGGCCATGAATAGATATTCCTCAAGAGAAAGAAGCATGTAAATGGTTAATAAGCATATGAAAAAAAATGCTCAACATCATGAATCATCAGGAAAATGCAAATAAAAACCACAATGAAATACCATCTTACTCCAATTAGAACGGCCATCATTAAAAAGCAAACAAAAGAAATAGATAATGACAAAAATTTGGAGAAGAAGAAACTCTTATACACTGTTGGTTGAAATGTAAATGAGTATAGCAATGATAAAAAACTGTATGGAGAGTTTTCAATAAACTAAAAATAGAACTCAAAAACTAAATATAGGTACTATTATGGCTCATCAGTCACACTACTTGACATTAATCCAAAAATAAACCACTATGTAAAAGAGATACCTGAACTCCCTTATCTACTGCAGCATTATTCACAACAGCAAATATATGGTGTTAGCCTAAATGCTCATCCCTAAACAAATGGATAAAGAAAGGCTGGTATGTATACACAATGAAATACTATTCAGCCACCAAAATAATAAAATTCTGTCATTTGCAGCAAAATAGATGTAACTGGATATCATTATGTTAAGTGAAACAAGCCAAGCATAGAAAGACAAATACTGCGGATTCTCATTCATATGTGGGAGCTAAAACTGGATCTTACAGAGGTAGAGAGTAGAACAAGAGATACCAGAGGCTAGGAAGAGTGTATGTAGGAGTAGGGGAAATAAAGAGAGGTTGGTTAATGGTTAGAAGAATTAATTTCTAATGTTTGATAGCAGAGTAACTATAGTTAAAAACAATCTGTTGTATATTTCAAAATAGCTGGAAGAGAGGACTTGAAATATTACAAACACATAGAAATGATAAATACTTGAGGTGATGGATAGTCCAAATACCCTGACTTGATTGTTACACATTGTATGCATATAAAAAAAGTGTCACATGTACCTCACAAATATGTACAAATTTAAAAATCTTTTATTATTAGCAACATGTATGTTTTGCCATTTTCTTCAATTTTATGCCATTAACGTTATTGCTTATTAACTTTGTATTACGAAAAATTTTCTAATGTGTACAAAAATAAAGCAATATAATGAACCCTCATGTTCTGATTACCCAACAATTAATTCAAACAGTAAAAATTCAGTGTAAGTCTAGTTTGTCCACACCTACTTGCATGTCCCCCTTTCCATATGATTTCAGAGCAAATTTCAGATAGCATTTAGTTCCATGAAAAAGTATTTCAAAATATTTTTTTGAACTGAATAGATGGTGCTTTATTTGATAAATATACCCACCAGCATTGTAGGGCAAAATAATGAGTGGGCTGTTAAGTGGGAAGAGCTTTTAAACTTAACTATTAAATTAAAAAAATTTTTAATTTCTTTTTTATTATACTTTTAGTTCTGGAGTACATGTGCACAATGTGCAGGTTTGTTACATAGGTATACATGTGCCTTGGTGGTTTGCTGCACCCATCAACCCATCATCTACATTGGGTATTTCTCCTAATGCTATCCCTCCCCTACCCACCCCCCCATATATTTTAAGGGAAAGAACTATTTTGAAGCATAGCTATGATACCATAATTAAACTTGAAATATCAACAACCATTTATTAATATATTTGTTTAGACACTGGATGTTTATATCTGGTTTCACAAATATTTCAGTTTTGTGATTGATGGATAGGTCTCTTAAGTCTTTTAATTTAACATTCTATTTTCATATTTTCTTTTCTCATTTGCATTTTTTTAAACAATGGCCACAATAAAACCATAATTCATCACATGAACAAAACTAAAGACAAAATCCACATGATTATCTCAATAGATGAAGAAAAGGCCTTTGATAAAATTCGACATACCTTCATGTTGAAGACTCTTAATAAGCTAGGTACTGATGAAGTATACATCAAAATAATATGAACTATTTATGACAAACCCAGAGCCAATGTCACACTGAATGGGCACAAGCTGGAAGCATTCCCATCCAAAACTGCACAAGACAAAGATGCCCTCTCTCACCACTTTTATTAAACATAGTATTGGAAGTTCTGGCAAGGGCAATCAGGCAAGAGAAAGAAAGAAGAGGTATTCAAATAGAAAGAGAAAAGCCAAACTGTCTCTGTTTGCAGATGACATGATCCCGTATCTAGAAAACCCCATCTTCTCAGCCCAAAAGCTTCTTAATCTGATAAGCAAATTCTCCAAAGTCTCAGAATACAAAATCAATGTGCAAAAGTCACAAGCATTCCTATATATCAACAATAGACAAGCAGAGAGCCAAATTATTAAGGAACTACCATTTATAATTGCTACAAAGAGAATAAAGTACCTAGGAATATAGCTAATGGGAAGTAAAGAACCTCTTCAAAGAGAACTACAAACCATTGCTCAAGAAAATCAGGAGAGAGATCCAAGATGGCCGATTAGCAGCAGCTCAGGATTTTAGCTCCCACTGAAAGCGCAGAGAGTGAGTGGACGCCACATTTTCAGACGAATTTTCATAGCCTACGGACCAAGAGATTCTTGGCGGAGGAGCCCCACGGGTCGCCAGTGCCACCCTTTTGGAAGGTGCGGCCGTTTTGCAGGCGCCCCGACGCGGCGGTTCTCAGTCCGGAGTATACGGGACTGAGTGCCCTTTTGGTTGGCGTTGGAGCTCCGGGAAAGCAGAGTCTCCCATTCAGCTGATTAAAAAGCGGACTGAAGTGGGGAACCAGACCGGGAGATTCCCGGGCAGAAAAGTGCCACGAATCTTAACGCCGCTGTTTCAACCGGTGTAGTGGGTCGCCGCAGGGGAAAGCTGGTCCCCCCCCCAACAACAACAACAAAAAAACAGCGGTTGGAACTGCTGAGGATTGAGAGTTTCACAGCAAGTACAGCTGAACCCGGGAAGGTCCAGCTCTGTGGGGGAGGGGCATCCGCCGAAGGAAAATTAAGAAATAGAAAAAAACTTTATAACCAACAAGCTGGATGTCCACTCAGAGACCTAATCTGAAAGTCAACAATTACACAGACGACAGGTGGATAAATCCACAAAGATGGGAAGAAACCAGCGCAAAAAGGCTGAAAACACCCGAAATCAGAATGCCTTTCCTCCTACAGAGGATTGCAGTGCCTCATCACCAATTGAACAAGGCCTGATAGAAAATGAATGTGAGGAATCAACAGAATCAGGCTTCAGAAGGTGGATAATGAGAAACTTCTGTGAGCTAAAAGAACATGTTCTAGCCCAATGCAAGGAAACTAAGAACCTTGAAAAAAGGTTTCACGAAATGTTCCTGAGAATGGACAATTTAAAGAGGAATATAAGTGAATTAATGGAGCTGAAAAACACAATAGGAGAACTTCACGAAATATGCACAAGTTTTAACAGTCGAATTGATCAAGCAGAAGAAAGGATTTCAGAGGTCGAAGACCAACTTAATGAAATAAAACGAGAAGACGAGATTAGAGAAAAAAGGGTAAAAGGAATGAGCAAAGTCTCCAAGAAATATGGGACTATGTGAAAAGACCTAATCTACGTTTGATAGGTGTACCTGAATGTGACGAAGAGAATGAATCCAAGCTGGCAAATATTTTTCAGGATATTATCCAGGAAAACTTTCCTAACCTAGCAAGGCAGATTAACATTCAAGTCCAGGAAATACAGAGAACACCACAAAGATATTCCTCAAAAGAGCAACCCCAAGGCACATAATCATTAGATTCATCAGGGTTGAAACGAAGGAGAAAATACTACGGGCGGCCAGAGAGAAAGGTCAGGTTACCCACAAGAGGAAGCCTATCAGACTCACAGCAGATCTCTCAGCAGAAACCCTACAAGCCAGAAGAGAGTGGGGGCCAATATTCAACATCCTTAAAGAAAAGAACTTTCAACCCAGAATTTCATATCCAGCCAAACTAAGTTTCATAAGTGAAGGAAAAATAAAATTTTTTTGCAAACAAGCAAGTACTCAGAGATTTCATTACCACCAGGCCTGCTTTACAAGAGCTTCTGAAGGAGGCACTATGTATAGAGGGGAACAACCAGTATCAGCCACTTCAAAGGACCCATCAGTAAGCTGCATCCAGATCCATCTTACATGCAAGGATATACAGAGACTCAAAACAAAGGGATGGAGGAAGATTTGCCAACCAAATGGAGAGCAAAAAAAAAAAAAAAAAGCAGTAGTTGCAATTCTCATCTCTGATAAAATAGACTTTAAAGTAATAGAAACCGAAAGACATAAGAAGGACATTGTATAACAGTAGAGGGATCAATGTAACGGGAAGAGCTAACGACCCTAAGTCTATGCACACCCAATATAGGAGCACCCAGATACATAGGGCAACTTCTTGGTGACTTACAAAGAGACTTGGACCCCCACACAATAATAGTGGGAGACTTTAACATTATATTGTCAATATTGGACAAATTAATGAGACAGAAGGTTAAGAAGGATACCCGGGACTTGAACTTAAACCTCAAACAAGTAAACTTAATAAACATTTACAGAACTCTCTACTCCAAATCCACAAAAATACATTTTTTTTCAGTAACACATCACATTTATTCTAAAAGTGACCACATGGTTGGGAGTAAATCACTCCCTAGCAATTGCATAGCATTTCATAGGTTTAAATGAAATATTGGTTGGCTGTTTGTTTGTTATTTTCCTCCCTTATTCCTTCCTGTCTCCATTGTATAACACAATTATTAGTATAAAAAAGCTTTTAATATCCATTTCTAGACTGCATTCTAGCCTGGGCAATAGAGCAAGATTCCCGTTCTCTCTCCCTTTTTGTTTTTTTTTCTTCTTCTCTTTCTCTTTATTTCATTCTTTTTTTCTTCCTTCTTTCTCTTTTTCTCTTTAAAAAAAAAAAAAAAAGAACAGGGTGTTATCACCAAAACTAATACAATAAGGATTATAGGAGGTAAAGAATAGCTGAAAAAAAAAAAAAAAAAGAAAATCAGAGAGGACACACAAACAAACAGAAAAACATTCCATGCTTATGGATACAAAAAATCATTATCATGAAAATGGCCATACTGCTCCAAGTAATTTATAGATTCAATGCTATTCCTATTAAACTACCATTGATATTCTTGCAGAACTAGAAAAATCAACTTTAAAATTCATATGGAACCAAAAAATAGCCTGTATCTCCAAGACATTCATAAGTAAAAAGAACAAAGCAGGAGGCATCACCCTACCTGACCTAAACTACACTACAAGGCTACATTTGTGAAAAGAACATGGTACTAGTACCAAAACAAACACACAGACCAATGGAACAGAATAAGATTTCAGAAACAAGACCACACATCTACAACCATCTGATCTTCGACAAACCTGACAAAAACAAGCAATGGGGAAAGGATTCTCTATTTAATAAATGGTGCTGGGAGAAGTGGCTAGCCATTTGCAGAAAATTGAAACTGGACCCCTTCCTTACACCAAAATTAACTCAAGATTAATTATAATCTTATGTGTAAAACCCAAAACTATAAAAACACTAGAAGAAAATCTAGAGAAATTGAGGACATAGGCACCGGGAAAGATTTCATGACAAAACCTCAAAAGCAATTGCAACAAAATCAAAAATTGACAAATGTAATCTAATTAAACTAAAAAGCTTCTGCACAGCAAAAGAAATTACCATCAGAGTGAACAGGCATTTACAGAATGGGACAACATTTTTGCAATCTATCCAGCTGACAAAGGTCTAATATCCAGAATCAATGAAGAACTTAAGCAACCTTACAAGAGAAAAAACAGACACATTAAAAGTGGGCAAGGGACATGAACAGACACTGCTCAAAAGAAGACATTCATGTGGCCAACAAACATGAACAAAATCTCAACATCACTGATTATTAGAGAAATGTGAATCAAAACTACAATGAGATACCATTTCATGCCAGTCAGAATGGTGTTTACTAAAAAGTCAAGACACAACTGATGGTGGCAAGCTTGTGGAGAAATAGGAACATTTTTACATGTGTGGTAGAAATGTAAGTTAGTTCAACCATTGTTGAAGACAGTGTGACAATTCCTTAAGGACCTGGAACCAGAAATACCATTTGACCCAGCAATTCCATTACTGGGTATATACCCAAAGGAATATAAATCATTCTATAACAAAGATAAATGCATGTGTATGTTCATTGCAGTGCTATTCACAATACCAAAGACATGGAACAAACCCAAATGCCCATCAATGATGTGGTACATATATACCATGGAATATAGGCAGCCATAAAAAGAAACAAGATCATTTGCTTTACAGGAACATGGATGTAGTTGGAAGCCATTATCCCCAGCTAACTATCATAGAAACAGAAAAGCAAACACCACATGTTCTCACTTATAAGTGGGAACTGAACAATGAAAACATATGGACACAGGGAGGGGAACAACACACACTGGGGCCTGTTATTGGGGGAGGGTGAAGGGAGAGCATCAGAATAAACAGCTAATGCATGTGGGGTTTAATACCCAGGTGATGGGTTAATAGGTGCAGCAAACCACCATGGCACTTGTTTACCTATGTAATAAACCTGCACATCCTGCACATGTATCCTGGAATTAAAAAAAAAATTAAATTTAGAAAACAAACAAACAAAAAATTAATCATTTATCTTTAGTGTAAATAGATTTTTCTTACTGCTTTTCCATGATGCCATTGACCAGGTTGTTGCATTTACTATATTTCCTGTAAATTGGTAGTTACATCTAGAGGCTTGGTCAGGTTTCTTCTTCACCTTCTTCCCCTTCCCCTTCTTTTTCCTTTTGCTGTTCTGGCAAAACTGTTTTAATAAAAGGAGTTGTGTTTCTCCATCAGGAGGCACATTATGTCTGATTTTTTTCCTTTTCTGAAGCTAGCAACCATCAATAATTAATGTGCAGTTTCATTTTATCATTGGGATTGAAAAATATTCATATTCTATGCTGTCATATCTTATTCATTTGTTATTTGAAACAATTTAGAAAACAAAAGTATTTCTAACATCTACTATTTATTTACTAGTAGTAGAATTTGCATATTAGAGGGAATATAAATGCTTACTTCTTTCCTTATTTGTCAAATTTCAAAATAATGACGTTTTTCCTCAGTCACAAATTTGTTTTCTTTTTTTCTTATGGTTGTCATTTTTACTCTAATATCCTTATAAATTCAGTGACTTAAATATATTTAATATGTTACAATCTGATTCAGTTATCCTTATTGATGTTCTGATTATCCTATTATGAGTAAGTGGGGGCCACTTCCAGTTGACACAACCCTTCTGACATGATGGTTTATGGTGTTTGTTAGTATCCTTACTACTCATTTTGATAAGATATTCAGGTTTATTTTGCATATTCCCCCTGTTTCTTTCAGGAGCTTTGGAGATATTAACACAAGATCACAATTTTGTTGGTGGGATGCTCATTGTAACTGATTTGGTCATTGTTTCTGGGCATTTGCAGTGGATAAAGCTAGGCTAGAGAACAAATATACCACAACTTTATACTGATACTTCCAAATCAAATTCAGGCTTACAGATTTGTTTTTAAACCTCTTTTATCTACAATTTTATCTTGCCCAATCCCTGTGAAATCCCATTTCACTGGCCCTGGAAATAATTGAATCAACATACCTTATAATTTATTCATTTGCTTTATCCTCTATTACACACATCATTTTTAGAATGACAATACTGACACTACCACCAACAATATGGTTAAAGAAAAACTATTTAAGATTTGTTATTTCAGTATTTTTTGTTCTTGGAACATATTACACTAGAGATACACAATTAATTACTATGTTTTAAACTTCCTTGGTATAATTGATGGTTGTGACACAAATTGAATTCATATTTACATCCATTTGGTATTATTATATTTTTAGGGATTTCTATTTATAATTTATTTTTTTTTAGTATCATATATTTGTGTGATTCCAAAGCTAAATTTTTGTAAAATATATCAAAGAAATCCTCAAAGAATGTCCCTTCTCCCTACAGATGTTTGCCTTAAAATATTTTATTGTTTCGGTCGGGTGCAGTGGCTCAGGCCTGGTAATCCTAGCACTTTGGAAGGCTGAGGCGGGCTGATCACAAGGTCAGGAGTTCAAGACCAGTCTGGCCAACATAGTGAAACCTGTCTCTACTAAAAATAAAAATAAAAATAAAAAATTAGCTGAGCATGGTTGCAGGTACCTGTAATCCCAGCTACTCAGGAGACTGAGGCAGGAGAATTGCTTGAACCTGGGAGATGGAAGCTGTAGTGAACTGAAATCGCACCACTGCACTTCAGTCCTGGTGACAGAGCGAGACTCTGTCTCAAAATTTTAAAAACACCAACCATATATATATATATATACACACAAACACACATATATATAACATACATATTATTGTCTTTACTGTTACTTCTTTTATTTTTTGAAAATATGTACTATCATATGATCTATCTGTCTCTATGTATCTATCTGCCTGTCTCTCTAATCTATTTAGATAAATGGTATTATAGTATACATATACTTCTCTGTCATTATTTACATTTAATAATGTAGCTTGGAGTTGGAGCAATAATAGTACTTATAAAGTTTTTATTTTTTAACATTTTTTCTTCTTTTTCTTTAAAAAATACTCACATAAGGTATTTATTTAAAATTTTTTCCCTTTAAAAACAGGAATATTCTTCACTGATTTTTCACAACTTTCTAGAATCCATTGTGTGAATGTGCTATAGTTGGTTCAACTGATCCAGTTTAATAAACGGACCCTGGAGTTGCTTCCATTTTGTTGCTATTTTTTCTACAATGAAAAAAACAAACACATAAACGAAAAACCTTGTACATACTCTTTTTACATTTTTGCCAAGCTATCTTTTGGGTGACTCCTAAAAGTGGGATAACTAGATCAAAGCATAGGCGTTTTTGCTAGATATTGCTGAGTTCCCCATCATATAATCTGTAACATTTTTATGCACTGTAGCAATGTATGAGAGCCTCATCAACAGAGGATACTGTCAAACTTTTTTATTTTGTCAACCAACAGCTGAGAAATTACATATAACATAGTTTAGGCTTGCAATGTTTCTGTCATGCATGAGCTTAAGCATTGTTAAGATTTAAAGTAATTTGAATTTCTCAGTCAGATTGCTGATTTTTTTTCTCTTTACACTTAGAAATGTTATCAGAAATATAAACCAATATTTACATATATTCACAAGCATCATACACACCTATGTGTATGTTTACATATACACATATACATGAACAAATATACACACATATATATATTTTTCACATATATTTTCACAGTGAATGTGTCTTCATTTTGCTTTTGATTTGTTTTCTCATTTGAAAGTTGCGACTGGGTGCAGTGACTCACTACCATAATCGCAGTATTTGGGGAGGCCAAGGTGGGAGGATGGCTTAAGTCCAGGAGTTCAAGACTAGCCTGGGAACCATAGTGAGACATCATCTCTACAAAAAAAATTTTTTTTTTCAAATTAGCCAGGCATAGTGGTAGTATTGCTTAAATTTGGGAGGTTGAGGCTGCAACATGTTATGATTGTTGTTTCATTGTACTCTAGCCCCTGGGCAACAGAGCAAGAGTCTGTCTCAAAATAACAACAACAACAACAAAAACAACTTTTTTCATTTTTGCATTCTAACTTTCTCACCTTTTAATTATTCCTTCTGAATTTTCAGTCATGATTATGACTATTTCCTAGTTTCACATTATAAAGGCATTCAGGGGTATTTTTTCCCAGATAATGTATACTTTCACTTTTTACTTTTAATTATCTGATCTTCTGGCATTTATTGTGATATATGGTAAGCAGAATTAAAACGTTTCTTTTGTTATAACATCTATTTTCCATATTGATATTCAGCTATTTCAATACCATTTTTAAATAGTTGATCATTTTTTTTCTTTTCTTTTTGAGACAAGGTCTTACTCTGTCACACAGGTTGGAGTGTAGTGGTATGCTCAGGGGTCACTGCAGCCTCTACCTCCTGGGCATGGGTGATCCTCCTGCCTCAGCCTCCTGGGTAGCTGGGACTCCAGGTGCCCATCACCAAACCTAACTAATTTTTGAATTTTTTGCAGAGATGGGGTTTTGCCATGTAGCCCAGGCTGTTTTTGAACTCCTGGGCTTGAGCCATCAACTGGTCTCAGCCTCCCAAAGTGCTAGGATTACAGGTGTGAGCCAGAGAACCCAGCCTGATATTTTCATAATGGATTTAAGATGCTGGCTTTAACATACACTAAATATGTGTACATATAATCAGCAATATTTCTGGATTTTTCCTTCTGTTCCATTGATCTGTCTTTCTATCCATGTAAAAAAAGTGACATTTTAGTTATGGAAAACTTAGGGTATATTTTAGTATTGGATAGGGCTACTTCTTTTTTTTTAAATATAATTTATAATTACCTTGCTTAGGTACAGAAAAAATATGATATTTTTATTAAGATTGCATTTAATGTGCACATTAACTTAGGGATAAATTACATGCTAATGATCTTGCCTTCCTGTGCAAGAATGTAGTATGTTTTTCCATTTTTTGAGGTTATGTTTTTTTCTCTCTCAGGGTATTTCCTAGTTTTTCTTTGATCGGTTTTAGATATCTCTGGCTAAAATTGTACCAGTTATTTTCATATGTGCTAGAAAAATAGGATTTGCTCTTTCATTATATTTTATCTAGCTATTGTTTATATCTATGAAAGATAACTCAATAACCTTCCAACATATTAAATGAATAGTTGGATTTTCCAGATATATCATCAAGGCTTCTTCAAATACGGATAGTTTTACCACTATATTTCCAATGTAAATAAACATTGAAAACATGATATGGAGTAAAAGACACCAGATGTAAATGAATATATACTTATATAATTACATTTTTCCTGAGGTCAAGACCAACAAAACTAATGTTTGGTAGTGAAGACTAGAAATTTTGTTCCCCTTGTGGTCTTTGGTGATTTAAGAGGCAAAAAAAAAAAAAAAAAATATTCCGGGATGCTGGGGATGTTCTGTTCCTGATAGAGTTATTGCATACCAGGGTGTGTTCTGTATGTGTGAACAAACGAGCTACAAATTTAAGATTTTTGTGATTTTCTGTATTTATGGTAAAATCTTCTATGAAGTTTAAAAACAAATATAGTAAAACAGGAATTGTTGAATTCCTTCCTAACATGACTATGTATATCAGAGAAGTCAGCCTGTTCCCAATGTAATGGGGAAATGTCAGAATCTTTCTCACTGTCGAGAATAAGGTAAGGCTATCTATAAGCTACTTTTTAGAATTATGGTAAAGAAAAACTATTAAAATATACCCTTCGCATCACATCATATCAGCGGTCATATGATACCAGTACAATTTATCAGTGGTGCTATTAGGTTTGATCATTTGATTAAGAAAGAATCTGCCTGCCTTCTCTACCAGAAAGTTACTAATTTTTGCTTTCTATGCTCTATTTTTTTTTCAGAAATGAGTCACTAAGTTCAGGCCTCACTTAAGGAGAGAGATATTAACTTTTACTTCCTGGTTGAAGACAGCTTCAAAGAATTGTGGACACATGCTAAAATGGCCACAATTACTAGTAAGTCCAGGGGAGATCATTTGAGTCTAAGTGTCCCGTTTCTTTTAAATTTTTTTCAACTGATTTTAATTTTGCGTGTGCTTATTACTGTAGTGTTCTAATGGTGATTTCCCCTTTTTTCTCATTTCTTTCATCTTTAATAATTGGAATTCATCATAAGAAACATTTTTTTCCATTTATTTATTTTTTCTGGTGTTTATAGCAACATAAACTCATTGATATTTAGTTTCTTCTTTTGATTATGATCCAATAATATCATTATGTAATATATTCTTTAAATTGTTCCAGCCTTGAGAGATTTTTCAGGTTGACTTCTGTGTCCATTTGACAACATGCTCCCTCCTTTTTACTTTTCATTTATTTATTTAGCAAATTTTTACTTTTTGACATTACAAGAGAATATAAGCTTATTTTGTGTTTTTCCTGTACCAACTCTAGATTTAGCCACTTTGTTAAAAATCCCTGGCTTCATTTATCAGAGAATGGTATTTATCATCCAAGATCTGGGTGCTGAGTGAGCTCATTGTTACTGGGGGTATTGCTGTTTCTAGGCTGTCTCGGTGGCTCAGTAGGAAACGTGTTAAAACTAACCAGTTTACACACATATCTATAATTATTTCTGCATTTACCTCTCTCTCTCTCTCCTAGCTATATATATATATGTATATATACACACACGCATATATATATATTTCTATATTATAATGAACATGATTTAATACTGAAATCTCTGTAATTCCTGGTTCTAATTTAGCACCAAGGGTTCATTATAGCCATCCTTTCTTATTTGTAAGTTAACTTATTTCTCTGTTAAAGAGAAACCTGGTTTGCATTATCTAAATTTTATTTGAATATTTTACTATCTCTTTATGTCTATCTGAAGTAGTTTCCGAATTGCTAACCTGTACCCTACAAGAAACCAATTAGCAACTAAACAACAATTATTTTTTTTGAGATAGAGTTTTGCTCCTGTTGCCCAGGTTGGAGTGCAATGGCACCATCTTGGCTCACTGCAACCTCCATCTCCCAGGTTCAATTGATTCTCCTGCCTCAGCTCCTGAGTAGCTGGGATTACAGGCATGAACCACCATTCCTGGCTAATTTTTGTATTTTCAGTAGAGACAGGGTTTCACCATGTTGGCCAGGATGGTCTCGATCTCTTGACCTCATGATCCACCTGCCTCGGTAACTCCTAGAGTGCTGAGATTACAGGCATGAGCCACCTCGCTTGGCCAATAACAATATTTTTAATACAATATCTTCAGCTGTACAGCATCTGGTCAAAGCACTGTTTTCCAAAGATGTTTAGTTCCACTTGTTTTTTTCCAACCATGTCAGTAAGGTTATGTCAAACATTTGTAATACAGTTAGAGTCATTTGTCGCAGTACTCCTTCAATCCAGGAATCTCCTAACATCCTGGGTTATATGTTTTTATCTGAACACAGTTAAGTTCATTATTTGTTGTGTACATTTCTATGGGTTTTGACAAGCCTTTAGAACTAGGTATATACCACACAAACCAGTTTCTCTATCCTAAACTTTCAGGCTTGTGGTTCCTTTGTAGTCAACTCATCCACTTTCTCCATACTACGCCAGCTAGTATTTCATTTTCTCTCCTTATAATTTTGCCTATTTTCAGAATGCTTTCTATATGTAATGAAACATGTACCATTGGAATTTGGCTTCTTTAAATAGCAATATATACTTAACATGGCTTAATGTTATTGTATGATTCAACAGTTCCTTATTTTTGCTGAATTCCATAGTTGTGAACATGTTTTCAATTCCCTGTGTAAATACTTTAAAGTGTGATTGTGGGTCATCTTGGTAAGTGTATGATTACCTTTATTGAGAAGTTTGCAAACTGTTTTCTGGAGAGGCTATTTTTGCATTCCCATCTATAATGAATGAGCTTTCCTTCTTCTTAGCATCTATTACGGGTTGAATTGTGGCCCCCTAAACTTCAAATAACAAAACTGTTGACGTGGATGCAGAGAAATGGGAATGTGTATACACTGTTGGTATGAATGCAAATTAGCTCAACATCTATGTAAAACAGTATAGAGAGAGCTCAAAGAACTAAAAATAGAACTACCATTTGACCCATCAATCCTACTACTGGGTATCTTCCCAAAGAGAGTAAATCATTATATTAAAAATACGCCCACTCTTGTATGTTTATCAAGGCATTATTCACAATAGCAAAGTCATGGAACCAAACCATGTGGCCCCAAATGGTTGAGCAGATTTTAAAAGTATGATACATATACGTCATGTAATACTATATACAGCCACAAAAAAGAATGAAATCATATCCTTTGCAGAAACATGGATGGATCTGGAGGTCATTATTCTAAATGAACTAACTCAGAAATGAAATTCAAATATTACGTGTTCTCACTTATAAGTGGGAGCTAAATAAGGGGTACACATGGACATAAAGATGAAAATAATGGTCACTCGGGACTCCAAAAGGGTAGGAGAAAGATGAGGGATGAAAAATTAGCTATTGGGTATAACTTTCAATATTTGAGTGATGAGTGCACTAGAAGCCAAATCTTCACCATTTCACAATATACCCAGGTAACAAACATGCACTTGTACCTCCTGAGTCTAAAGTAAAATAATTAAAAAAAAAAAAGAAATTCTAATCCTCAGGATGTAACTTTATTTGATTGTAGGGTCTTTACAGAGTTTATCAAGTTGAAATGAGGTAATTAGGGTGTGCTCTAATTTAATATGACTAGTATTTACAAACAGGGAAAATTAAGACACAGACATGCATAGAGACATAGGAAGGAAATGACCATCTGCAAGCTAAGGAGAGAGGACTGAAACTGATTCATCTCTTACAGTCCTCAGAAAGAACTGACCAGAAGGGCCCCTTGATTTTAAGATGATTGGATTCCAGAATTGTGTGACAATAAAATTACATTGTTTAAGCTACCTATTTTGTGGCAATTTGTTATGGCAGCTGCAGTAGACCAATTTAGCAGCCCTAGGTAACTAACAGCATTTTTGCCAGCACTGGGTGTCATTTTAATAGATGCATAATGATATTTCAATGTACTTTTGATTTGTATTTCCGTAATGATAGTGATGTTTCACATCTTTTCTTATGCTTCCTTGATGTCCATATATGTTCATTAGTGAAGTGTCTGTTCAGATTTTTGTCCATTTTTAAAAATTACATTTTTCTCTTGTTGAGTTTAAGAGTTCTTTATGTATTATCAGATATATGATTTATAAATATTTCTCTCAGTTATTTTCTAACTTTGCATTTCTTTAACAATGACTTTCTCAGAGAAAAAGTTGTTAATTTTGGTAACATTAAAGTATAATTTTCTATAGATTCTGTTTTTGTTGTCATATCTAAACTCAACATAATATTTAAAAATTGTGCAAATTTTCTTTTATGTTTCCTTATACGTTTTTCCATTTTTACCTTTATATTTGGATCCATGTTCCATTTTAGTTCATTTTTGTATAATATGTGGGGTATATGTTGAAATTAATTTCTTTTGCATATGGACTTGGAAATGTTCCAGTACCGATTTTGAAGTCTATGTTTTCCTCATTGAATTGCCTTTGCACTTAAAAAAAACTCATTGACTATATTTTTATGGATTTTTTATGGGTCTTTATTCTGTTTCATTTATTTATGTGTATTTTTTTTCACGGATAACACCCTGTTTGATTATTATAGCTTTTTAATAAGTCTTACAATTGTCTAATGTAAACACTCTTTTTCCTTTTTAAAAAAATGTATCATCCTTTCAGTTCTTTTACTTTTTGACATAAATTTTAGAAACTGTTTGTCAGTATTTACAAATAAGCTCCCTGGTATTTTGATGAATTGAATTGAATGCATAGATCAAACTGGAGAGAATTGACACCTTAACAATTTTGAGTTTTTCAATCCATGAAGATGACGTATCTTCTGCAGAATGTGACAAGCTAATCATAAAAACTTGCATGACAATAGAAAACACTGAGAATAGCCACATAATTTTGAAAAAGAATAAAGTTTAAGAAATTACAGTTACCTTTTTTTTTCCTCGTGGAGTATGCTTTTGGTATTGAATTGAAGAATTATGAAAAAGAAGGTCATTTGGATTTGTTTCCAATGTTATCTTCAGAAGTTTTAGAGGTTTTGCATTTAGGTCTGTGATCCATTTTGAGTTAATTTTTAGAAAGTTATATGGTCTGTGCAAAGATTCACATTATTGTGCTTTTCTGTTTTCTTTAATTTGAAGTTGCTCTTTTTTCCTCTAGGTCCCTAATGCGAAAGCCTGGGCAGTTATTTTAAATCATTCTTTTTCCTAATGTATGCTTTTAATGTTATACATTTCTCTCTAAGCAGTTTCTGCAGATTTCCATATATTGGTAAGTTATATTTTAATTTTTATATAATTAAAAAATATTTAAAAATTTGTACGAAGAACTATTTGATCCAAAGCTTATTTAAAAGTGTGTTATTTTCAAATATTTAGGAAATTTTAAATCTATCATTCTATTATGGATTTCTAGTTTAATTCCATTGTGCTTTAAGAACGCACTTTGCAGATTGCTCAAATAAGTTGTTAACATGTCTTATGGCCTGGAATGTAGTCTATTTCAATGAATTTTTCACGTGAACTAAAGAACAAGTGTTTTATGGCATAGTCTATAGATATAAGTTAGATCAAGTTGATTTATAGTTCTGTTTAGTTTTCTGTAACTTTCCTGATTTTCTACCTGCTTGATCTATCAATTACTGACAACTTTTGAGGTCTCTAATTGTAAAAATGCATTTTTTTGTTTCTCCTTTTAGTTTCTTATTTTCTTTTATCAGTTTTTGAGTCATGCATTTTGATAACTCTTGTTAGATGTATGCATGTTTCAGATGTTTATGTCTTCTCAGACTCCTTTATCTTTATGTAGTGCCTCTTGTTAGCCCTGACAATCTTCCTTGTTCTAATGTCTGCTTTGTCTCAAATTAAAATAACTGCTTTAATTTTTTTGATTAGTTTTAGCTTGGTAGATATTTCTCAATTCCTTCACTTTTATCTATTTCTTTATATTTAAAGTTCTGTTTGCCTAGAAAACATATAATTTGATTCTTTTCATCTACTCTGACAGTCTCTTTCTTTTAATTGATATATGTAGGCCATTTACATTTAAAGTGATAATTGATATAGTTGGATTAATATCTATCATGTTTGTAAATTTTCTGTTTATTACATTATTCCTTTTTCCTCCTCTTCTACCTTCTTTGGTTTTATCTGAGCATTTCATATGATTCTATTTTATCACCTCACTTAGAATATTAATTATACTTTTAAAAAAATTAATATTAGTGGTGGCAGAGCTTATAAGAAAGTACAATAAACTAAATTCAATTTCAAGTACCAACAAACATTTAGTCAAGAGCATTAAAAATTCCTCCCTTCCATCTCTGTGACATTGCTGTCATTCATTACAGTTACCTATTATAAAATTATGCAATACATTGTTTTAAGTTTAAAAAGTTATCTTTTAAATCAATTAAGAATAAGAAAAATGGGAGAGGAGCAAAGACAGCTGAATAGAAACAGCTCTGATCAGCAGCTCCCAGTGAGACAAATGGGAAAGGCAAATGATTTCTGCTTCTTCAACTGAGGTACCAACTTCATCTTATTGGGACTGACTAGGCAGTTGGCAGGCCCCACAGAAAATGAGCAGCAGGGTGGAGCATCACTTTATCTGGCAGCTACACAAGGTGGGCAGACCTCCCTCCCCCAACAAAGCGAAGTGATGAGGGTCTGTGCTACCCGCCAGGGGTATCACCCTTCTACCATGGATTTTTGCAATCTGTGGATCAGGAGAGTCACTTGTGAGCCTATACCACCAGGGTCCTGGGTCTTAAGCACAAAACTGGGCACACCAAGGACAGCTGCTCCCGTCAGAGGCTGTTTGGGCCAGCACTGGGCTGTAGGACTTTTTACATACTACAGTGGTGCCTGAAATTCCAATGAGTCAGGAGAACCGTTCACTCCTGTGGAAAGGGGGCTGAAGCCAGGGAGCCAACCAGTGTTGATCAGGGGGTCCCACTTCCATGGAGCCCCGCAAGCTAAGACCCACTCATTGGCTTGAGATCTCCGCTGCCTAGGACAACTGAGTTCCCGTTGGGGAGGGCGACCGCCATTACTGCCACTGTAATTGGCAGCTTTCCACTGACCAGTGTAAAGGAGACTAGGAGGTTTGGAATGAGCAGAATTCCCCACAGTGCAGCAAAGCAGCTGTTGCAGATTGTGACCAGATTGCCTCTTTAGCTGGGACCCACAGCCATCCCTCTTCACTGAGCAGGCCATCCTTGCAGGAATTTCAGCAGCTCTAGTTAGGGGTTTAGAAACAGAATTGCCATCTACCTGGGACAGAGCATCTGCGGGGAGGGGTGGCCACAGCCCCAGGTTCAGCCACTTAAGATTGGCTGATCCCAAAGAGGAGGAAGTCCTCCAGCCCAATGCACCAGCTCTCCTAAGAGAAAGTCAAACTGCCTCCTTAAGTGGGTCCTGGATCCTGTGCCTCCTGACTGGATGAGACTTCCTAACAGGAGTCACCAGACAGCTCATACAGAAGAGTTCCGGCTGGCATCAGATCTGTGCCCCTCTGGGAGGAAGCTTCTAGAGGAAGGAGCAGGCAACAATCTTTGCTGTTTTGCAGCCTCCACTGGTGATACCTAGGTGAACAGGATCTGGAGTGGACCCCCGGCAAACTGCAGCAGATCTGCAGAAGAAGGGCCTGACTCTTAGAAGGAAAACAAACAGAAAGTAACAACAACAAAGACATTAACAAAAAGACCTCACAAAAAACCCATGCAAAGGTTATTGGCCTCAAAGACCAAAGGTAGATAAATCCATGAAGATTAGGAAAAATTAACTCAAAAATGCTGAAAATTCCAAAAGCCAGAATGCCTCTTCTCCTCCAAATGACTGCAACACTTCTCCAGCAATGGCACAGAATGGGGCTGAAGCTGAGAAGGATGAACTGACAGAAATAGGCTTCAGAAAGTGGGTAATAATGAATTTCACTGAGCTAAAGGATTATGTTCTAACTTATGCAAAGAAGCTAAGAACCATGGTTAAAGATTACAGGAGCTCTTAACTAGAATAACCAGTTTAGAGAGGAAAATAAATGACCTAATGGAGCTGAGAAACACAGCCTAAGTACTTCATGATACAGACACAAGTATCAGTAGTGGAAATGACCAAGTAAAGGGAGAATATCAAAGCTTGAAGACTATCTTGCTGCAATAAGGCAGGCAGACAAGATCAGAGAGGAAAAGAAAAAGTAAAGGAACAAACCAATCCTCCAAGAACTCTGGGAATGTAAAAAGACAGAACCTATGACTGATTGGAATACTTGAAAGAGATGGGGAGAATGGAAACAAGTTGGAAGACACACTTCAGGATACCATCCAGGAGAACTTCTCCAATCTAGCAAGACAAGCCAATATTCAAATTCAGGAAATCCAGAGAACCCCAATAAGATACTCCATGAAAAGATCCACCCCAAGACACATAATCATCAAATTCGCCAAGGTGGAAATGAAGGAAAAAAAATGTTAAGGGCAGTCAAAGAGAAAGGCCAGGTTACCTACAAAGGGAAGCCCACTAGATTAACAGTGGAACTCTCAGTGGAAACCCTACAAGCCAGTAGAGATTAGAAGCCAATATTCAACATTCTTAAAGAAAATAAATTTCAACTCAGAATTCTATATTTGGCCAAACTAAAGTTCATAAGCAAAGGAGAAATAAAATATTTTTCAGAGAAGTGAATGCTGAGGGATTTTGTCACCAGCAGGCCTGCCCTGCAAGAGGTCCCAAAGGAAAGACTGAACATGGATAGGAAAATCCATTACCAACCACTACAAAAGCACATTGAAGTACACAGACCAACAACACTATGAGACATGAACACGTCTTCAAAGTTAACCAGCCAGCATCATGATGACAAGGTCAAATTCACACATAATATTAAACTTAAATGTAAATTGTCTAAAGGACTGGATTAAAAGACAAAGAATGGCAAGCTGGATACAATGACAAGACCCATCAGTGTGCTGTATTCAAGAGACACATTTCATGGGCAAAGATGCACATAAACTCAAAATAAAGGGATGGAAGAAAATTTACCAAGGAAATGGAAAGCAGAAAAAAAATCAGGGGTTGCAAAAGGCATTACATAATGTTAAAGGTATCAATGCAACAAGAGCTAATTATCCTAAAAAAATGTATATATATATATATATATATATATATATATATATACCCCCCAATACAGGAGCATCCAGATTCATAAAATAAGTTCTTAAAGACATTTAAAGAGTCTTAGACAGCCCCCTAAACAATAACAGTGGGAAAATTGAATACCCCACTGTCAGTATTAGGCAGATCATTGAGACAGAAAATTAAAAAAGATATTCAAGGCTTGAACTAAGTTTTAGACCAAGTAGACCTGATAAATATTTACAGAACTCTCCACCCCAAAACAACAGAATATACATTTTTTGGTGTCACATTACACTTACTGTAAATGTGATCACATAATTGGAAGTAAAACACTCCTCAGTAAATGCAAAATAACTGAAATCATAACAAACAGTGTCTCAGACTACAGTGCAATCAAATTATAACTCAAGATTAACAAGCCCACTCAAAGTCACACAACTACATGAAAACTGAACAACCTGCTCCATTGAATTATAGCAGAAACAGGACGTTCTTCAAAACCAATGAGAACAAAAAGACAACATATCAGAATCTCTGGAATGCAGCTAAAGCAGTGTTAAGAGGGAAATTTATAGCACTAAATGCCCACATCAAAAGCTAGAAAGATCTCAAATTGACACCCTAACATCACAACTAAAAGAAGTAGAGAGCAAAGAGCAAACAGACCCCAGAACTCGTGGAATACAAGAAATAACCAAGCTTGGAGTGGAACTGAAGGAGACAGAGACAAGAACAACCCTTCAAAAAAATTGATGAATCCGGGAGATGTTTAAAAAAAAAAGAACAGAAAAAATCAATAAAATAGGCCACTAGTGAGACTAATAAGGAAGAAAAGAGAAAGATTCAAATACACACAATCAGAAATGATAAGAGGCATAGTACCACTGACTCCACAGAAATACAAGCAACCATCAGAGAATAGTGTAAACACCTCTATGCAAGTAAACTGGAAAATCTAGAAGAAATCGATAAATTTCTGGGCATATACACCCTCCCAAGACTGAACTGGGAAGAATTTAAATCCCTGAATAGACCAATAACAAGTTCTGAAATTGAGGCAGTAATAAATAGCCTACCAACCAAAATAAAAAGTGCAGGTCCAGATGGATTTACAGCTGAATCCTACCAGATACAAAGAGAAGCTGCTATCATTTCTTCTGAAACTATTCCAAACAATTGAAAAGGAGGGATTCCTCCTTAACTCACTTTATGAGGCCAGCATCATCCTGATACCAAAACCTGGCAGAGATAGAACAAAAATAGAGAACTTCACAATATCCCTGATGAACATCAATGTAAAAATCCTCAATAAAATACTGGCAAATAGAATCCAGCAGCATATCAAAAAGCTTATCTGCCACAATCAAGTAGGCCTCATCCCTGGGATGCAAGTCTGGTTCAACATACAAAAATCAAAAAATGCAATTCATCACATAAATAGAACTAAAACCAAAAACCACATGATTACCTCAATAGACACAGACAGGGTCTTTGATAAAATTCAACATGCCTTCATGTTAAAAACTCTCAGTAAACTAGGTATTGAAGAAACATACCTCAAAATAATAAGAATCATCATCCTCAGCAAACTAATGCGGGAACAGAAAACCAAACACCACATGTCTTCATTTATAAGTGGGAGCTGAACAGTGAGAACACATAGACACAGGGAAAGGAACAACACTTACTGGGACCTGTTATGAAAGGGTTGGGTGGGAGGGGAGAGCATTAGGGAAGAGAGCTAATGCATGCTGGGCTTCATACCTAGGTGATGAGTTGTTAGCTGTGACAAACCACCATAGCGCACATTTAACCATGTAACAAACCCACATATACTGCACATATACCCTGGAAGTGAAAATAAAAAACAATTGTATACATATGCAACAAACCTACACCTTCTGCACGTGTACCCTAGAACTTAAAGTATAATAAAAAAAGATAATAAAATAAAACTATGCACAAATAAAAAATTAAGAGCAATTGAAGAAAAAGCATAACAAAACAAAACACAACAATAAGGCTGGGTGCAGTGGCTTATGCCTGTAATCCCAATACTTTGGGAGGCTGAGGCGGGCAAATCACAAGGTCAAGAGATCAAGATCATCCTGGCGAACATGGTGAAACCGCATCTCCACTAAGAAAATACAAAAATTAGTTGGATGTGGTGGCGCCTACCTGTAGTCCCAGGTACTTGGGAGGCTGAGGTAGGAGAATCGCTTGAACTGGGAGGTGGAGGTTGCAGTGAGCCAAGATGGCACCATTGCACTGCACTACAGTCTGGGCAACAGAGCGAGACTTCATCCAAACAAACAAACAAACAACAACAAAAAAATGAATAAAATAATTTTTAAAAAGATTAAGTAAAATGAAAATAAAAGCTTTATTCTTTCTCTGACACTGTTTCTTTCTTTATGTAGACACGAATTTCTGCTCAATATAATTTTCCTTCTTTCTGAAGAACTTCTATTAACATGTTTTGCAAAGCAGGTTTAAGGGTTATGAATTTCCTAAGAAAGAGAAAGTCTGTACTTCTCTTGCACCTTCGACATATAATTTTGCTATTTATAGAATTCTTGGTTGGCATTTTTCAACATTTTCCTTTTTAACACCCCTCTCTCCTTGATTGCATGATTTCTAGTGACATATCTAATGTAATTTGTTTTTGTTCATCTATAAGTAAGGTGTGGCCAGGCGTGGTGGCTCACACCTGTAATCTCAACACTTTGGGAGGCTGAGGCAGGAGGACTACTTGAACTCAGGAGTATGAGATCAGCCTGGACCACATAGCAAGACCTCATCTTTACAAAACATAAAAATATTAGCTGGGCATAGTGGCAAGTGCCTGTAGTCCCCACTACTCAGGACACTGAGGTGGGAGGATCACTTCAGCCCAGAAGTTCAGACTGTTGTATTCCATGTTCATGCCACTGCACTCCAGCCTGGGCAACAGAATAAGTTTGTCTCTAAAAAAAAGTAGTAATGATAAAAAAAAATTGGAAAATTTTAAAAATATTGATAAGGTGGGACTTTGAGTTATTTCAATATTTTCTTTTTTATTGGTTTTCTGCAGTTTGAATATGATATGGATGTGGAATTTGGGGTATTTTTTTTCTGAATAGTGTTTCAGATGTGGAATTTGGGAATGCCTAAATATGGAATTTGGGGTATTTATTCTGAATAGTGTTCTCTGGGTTTCCTGGATTTGTAATTTGCTTTCTGTCATTATTTTGAAAAATTTTCAGCTATTATTACTTAAAATATTTTGCTTATATTGGGTATATTTAACATCTTCGAAAATTGTGTCACATTTTTTTCATTGTTCTGTCCCTTTTATATATGTATATACTGTTTTATTCTCTGCTTTTCAGTTTGAGAAGTTTCTGTTGACTTATCTTCAGTTTCACTGACTCCTCAGTTGTGTGGAGTTTACCAATGTGCCCATCAAAGACATTTTTCTTTTTCTTTTTCTTTTTTTTTTTTTTTTTTTTTGAGATGGAGTCTCATTCTGTTTCCAGGCTGGAGTGCAGTGGTGTGATCTTGGCTCACTGCAACCTCCAACTCCCTGGTTCAAGTGATTCTCCTGCCTCTGCCTCCCGAGTAGCTGGAACTACAGGCACACACCACCACACTTGGTTAATTTTTGTATTTTGTGTAGAGACAGAGTTTCACCATGTTGGCCAGGATGATCTCAGTCTCTTGACCTCGTGATCTGCCTGCCTTGGCCTCTCAAAGTGCTAGGATTACAAGCATGAGGTACTGGACCCAGCCAAAGACATTTTTCAATTTTGCTACATGGTTTTTTGTTTCCATTATTTCCTTTTTATTCCTTCTTAGAGTTTCAATCTCTCTGCTTACATTCCTCTTTTGTTCTTCCATGGTGTCTACTTTTTTCATGAGTGCCCTTTATCTATTAATCGTAGTTATTAATTAATTGTAATTAAATTATCTGTCTTATAATTCCAATACTAGCATCATATTTCATACTGGTTTAGATGATTCTTCTGTCTCTTCAGATTCTGCTTTTTTTCTTGTCTTTTGGCATATCTGATAGGTTTTTGTAGAAAACTAGACATGTTGTATCAAATAATAGTAAAGGAGGCAAACAGACCTTTAGTCTAAGGCAAAAGTAGTGCTATCACTGTCTAGAAGTTGGCTGTGTTTAATGTGTGCTCTAGCTATACATACCAGAGATTTTAATTTCTTCTAGGAGTTAGAAAGCAGACTCCTTCTCAGTTTAGTTTCCAAATGAAAACATAGCCCAGGTGAGGTGGTGATTACAGCCTATGAAACCTTAAGCAGGGGGACCAGGCTATGCTGTGTCTGATTCACAGAAACTGTGAGATAAAACATGTGTATTATTTTAAGCCATTAAGTTTGTGGTAATTTGTTACTCAGAATTCGAAAACCAGTATAAAATCTCTGTTTAAAATTATTTATGATGTTATCTATGTTCTTAAATAGCTAAATTAATTATCCTGAAGACAGTATGATGATCCTAATAGCTTGATTACCTTGTGGTCTAGCTCTTTGTCTTGTGTCTTGAAATGCCTGCTGACTTTTTGTATGAATGACAGAAATTGTGTATTAAACATATGTATAAACTCTGGGTGAAACTTTGCCTTTCAACAGACAATTAGAAAAGGGGCAGATGAACTTAATCCAATAAAGGACTAGGCTCCTTTAGGACTGGGTTTCCATATTTGTTAGGACTCATTTATTTATTACTCGTGTGCACTCTTAGGTCTCATATGTCAGATGCTTCCACTGGAAATCGGCAGCATTCTCCAAGATCCTTTGGAAAACTCTGAACTCAATTTTCCTCTCATTAGCCCTTTGAGGCAACCACAAGCTCTGTGGAGCACCTCAGTTTCTTGGCTTTTGCTTTTTTTTCCCCCCACAGCTAGTGGCCATGAGAATATCTTGAATGGTAAACTAGGTAAGACTTTCAGGCTCACTTCTCTATGATTTCCTTCTCTAATGAATCTTAGCCATCCCCTCCCCTTAACCTGGCTGGCTGCCTAAGAAGATCCAAAGTACACATTCTTTCTCCTTAGCCCAGTGAGATTTCCCTCTACCTCAGGAAAGGTTATGTGTCTCTTGGCTTTATCTTACCAATTGGCTTCGCAAGTCTTCTATACCACTTTAGAACTATCAAGTGCTAAGAAACAGGTTATTAGATGTTGGACACACTTAGATAAGTTTCCCGTATTTTTAGCCCCTAAGCCTCTAAATTTCTGATTCCCTTGATAGTTTCCTAATTCTTTTAAATGAATGGGAGTACGTGTCTATTGTTTCTAATTTTGTTCTAATTTTGTCTATGAGTACTCTTGTTGGTTACAGCACATGGTACTCTTCTTTTAACCATCGCCAGCAGTGTGGTAGGGCAAGATTTCACTGTCCAGCAAGAGCTGAATTCCTTGTGCAATGGTAAAGTATTAATACGCTGAAAATGGCCTTGATGAAAGTAGTCACAGTGTGGAAATGGGAAAATCCTACTAGCTCGTTTACTTACACATTGTAACATCAGGTGTTGCTTTAATTTTATGAAAAACAGTCCATTGAATAGGTTAAGTGGTTCAGAAATTTTAGTTCTTTTAGTTGTGATTTTAGAACTAAATTTACTATTCTTTAGTGAAGAATATACTGTGAAGATTAAAAATTCAATTTTCTAGGCTAAACTCTAGACATTCTAATCTCAGAACTGTGTGGCATGGCTCAGAGATCTCATTTCTTGTTTATGTATTTGTGAATCTGTAGCATGCGACCAAATTATGAGAATCACCTAGTCTTCTGCAGGCAAAATCTTGCCACTTTTACCTTCCTTCTTTATTATACATACTATTTATTTATTTTTTCTATCAGATAATTTTGTTTTTTAACTACCTTATTTGTTAGATTTCTTTGTTTTCTTGCTTTAAGTAAACATTTCCTTGCCATTTTCTTCTTCTATTCCTTCTCTCTCCCTTCCTAAAGGATCTAGCATCTACAAAATAAGTATAGAAATCAGTCTCCAAATGCATACACCTGGGTTATCCTATAATTTTTCAAAGAATTTTAAGATAATCAGTTTCTAGATTATTAATGGATATATATAAGCTCAAGCAGAAAAGAAATAATTTTAATTTTTTGACCCCAAATGCTCACCCTTTGTTTTTAAATCTATGATTGTGAAAATGGAAAGAAATGTCTATGCCATTTATATTCCTTTTGAAATATGAAAGATTGCCATAAACGTTTTGCTTTTCAAATGTCAATATTTTATAAGTTTAGGATTTATGTTATTTTTTACTATTGATGCTTCTTTTAACCTGACAATTAGGTTATTGATTATGTTTTCTTCATGAGACAGCCTCAATAACTCACTCTTTAACTCCAAGATAAAAGTTGGTGATGCTCCCTGTATCTCCCCAATTCCATTGCTCTGCCTCTCTATCCAAGCTCTCCAGTAAGCTGAGACACGTCTTTCTCATGTTTTTGCTTTTTAAAAATGTTTAAGGCTGGTCACGGTGGTGGCTCATGCTTGTAATCCCAGCACTTTGGAAGCCAAGGCAGGAGAGTATTTTGAGACCAGGAATTCCAGACCAGCCTGAGCAACATAGTGAGATTTTGTTTCTACAAAAAAATAAACAAAAAATAAAAGTCTCATGTACTATGTATATTCTTGACGTTTCAAACAGCAGAAACATGCTTTTACCTATTTAGGATAAATGTGGATTGGAAAATATTTTTTGGGAGGGTGCTGGTTAAAACAATCATCTGTTACAGGAGGACTGCTGAAAAAGAAAACACATTATCTTCTTCATGGAAAGTTTGCAAGACAGGCTCTAAAATACAAGAGAAGTCAACCTCAGTGCTAGACTGTAGAAGGCAAAGCTGAAAGAAGGAAAGAAAAAGTGTAGTGACTATTGGACCATGTCTGGAATCAACGTTGTTCCAATTTGGTTCATTACTTTTTGTACTTTAGTCAATATATTTCGTAACCATTATTGTTTTTATTTTACTCAGATTGAGTTGATTTTGGGTTTTCTTTTTCCTGCAACTGAAAATTGTTTAACTTATGCAGTTAGTTACTGAATTTGGGGTCTCTTGGGTCTTAATAAAGACCTGGTTCTGCAATTTCATTCTGCCCACAGACAGATGAATATTTATACTTTTTCCAACATTCTCCACTTCACCTTCTAATCCATTCACCACTTCTACACTGTACCTCTGTGTCTGCCCTGCTTTCTCTGCAAATCCTTATTCCATGCCTCTAGCACATGATGTTATTCGTAATGAGCTATGCCTCTTTCTGTACCAAAGTAAACCACACAAAACAGTGCTGTGTACCATGGACCAAGAAAATTGTCTTCCTGAAAGGGAGTGCCACAATATATTACTACACAAGGTAATAGCTCACAAAGTCACCATGATACATTTTTGTGTTCCCAGTGTTCTGTAAGAATGACAATTAGAAATGCTGAAAGCAAGGTATCCACACTCTTGTTAATTCCTGCCTTTTCTGTGCTGCTCATGGCACTTATTGTCCATTCATATGTGTAGTGATTGTGTAATGAATCATACAAGTCATAACACTTTGAACAAATCTGAAGGGGGTTGGGCTATTAATAATTATTCCAGATTCACAAGTGGACACTGGGATTTTCCCAGGTAATTTAAAGTGGGTGGTCACTCTCCCCTGTGCATTTCCCTAAGAAGACGGAGAAGGAGACTAGGCACCTACTTGTATTCCTCCTAACAATATTTTAACTCTATTTTTTTCTTTAAAGAGCAGTGAAAATCTTTTGAATTCTAGTATCTCTCATTCCTAATAAAGTGCATCTCCATAAAAAAGTTATTTTAATTCTTGGTATTATTCCTAAATGAGTGAAATATCAGTGACAACTGCATATATATCTAAATGGAGTGGGATAAGGGACTGTAAGGCAATAAACGTTCTGTTGGCAATTTAGACATCTTGACCTGATCCACAGCAGACACAGGAGCTAGGTGCTAAGCAATGGAATGTCAATTCACTATACGGCTCACTGCAAAATAAAAACTGGAATCCCTTGTTCAAAGGCAGGGGGAAGATCTATAAAAGGTACCAAGATAGAAAGCTTTTTACCTTTGTCTATGGTCTCTATCAACTTCTTAGAGTGTTTTTGTTTATTTATATTCAAATTAACTGTGCTTCTGAGGGATAATTCACTGTAAGCTTCAATCAAGAATGAACACAAGCATTCATTCATTTTTTCAGGAAAAACATTAAATTTTACTTTAACATTTACTGACTTTAAAAAAATCTTTCATGAGGCATATAGTCTATGAAGAGTTTAAACTTTCTTTTTTTTTTCCCCGTTTAGTAAATGTTATCCTTACAGGAACACTGGGAACATAGCTCATACTCATCATTTTTATTTATTCTTCAGAAATTAGTAAGTGAAGCAGGAGTTTGCATTATAAATCTGTTTATCAACATTACAAAGGGCAGAGTTCACTAGTGGGCAAGAGTTTGCATACATATCAAGGTTATAAATAATCCCACAGGAAAATTTCATTAGGTTTAGTTCCATGCATCTGACAGTACAAAGAAAAGGTCAATAAATAGCAATAGAGTCAGTATCTGAGTAAAGCTGATGTTTGGAAATAAAAAGCAAAAAATAGATAATCTTGACTTCTGTTTACCTCTCTGTTCATGAATAGAAATAAATATATCATTATGTTGTTACTCATTATTGTTGGAATTGCATGAAAATGAGAGGAACAGTAGAATTATGCAAATTATAATGTAGTGGGAATTAAGATGTGTTGGTTCATTCTCACACTGCTATAAAGAAATCCCTGAGACTGGGTAATTTAAGCAAAAAAAGAGGTTTATTTGACTCACAGTTCTACATGTCTGTACAGGAAGCATGGCTTGGAGGCCTCAAGAAACTTAGAATCGTGGCAGCAGATGAAAGGGAAGCAAGCACATCTTACCATGACAGAGCAAGAGAGAAGAAGTGAAGGGGAAGTGCTACATACTTTCAAACAAACAGATGTTGTGAGAAGTTACTCACCATCACAAAAACAGCAAGGGCAGAAATCTGTCCACATGATCCAATCACTTCGCAGCACATCCTTTCCTCAACACTGAGGATTACAATTCAACAGGAGATTTGGGTGGGGACACAGAGCCAATCTGTATCAAACAACAATACGAAAATATACGTTTTTGTGTGTCTCTGATCTTTATTTCTTTCCATATCTCCTTTCCAATATTCCCATTGGATACGTTACAAAGCCTGCTGGCTCATCTCAATCCTATAAGATCAGCAAAAGCAGACAGAGTTGTAAAATTTAAACTGAAGAGACTCTTTAAAGTCATGTTGTGTTTGGTAAAGAAGGTAGAAAGAAACTGGAACAGATAAAAATTCAGAACATATTTTTAGAATGTTTGTGGAGGAGATTCACCAAATTTACTTCAGCAGCAATTAAGAAGTTTAATGTTTTCTCATAGACATCCATTTCGAAACAACAAAAATTATTTTTGAACAACATGCATTATACTAGCACTCCTGAAGCTTTAGTCAGCACATGAGAACCTTGTTCAGACGCAGATTTTGATTTAATGGGAAATAGGTGGGGTCTGAAAGTCTTTTTTGAAAAGTTCCCAGTATGGTAAAGTTTTCCATTCTGGAATTATATTTAGAGTTGCTAGGCCCTAAAAGAAAATATAAGTATACTATCAAGACAGATATAGTCAGTTATACATGGTTGTAAAAGGTCATTTCCTCAGAAAATCTCTAGTACAATAATTTGGTCCAAATTTTCTTTCAGCCATGATGAAGGCAATTCTCCTCTTCTTTCTTATTCTTTGTTTTTCTACAATAGCAAACTATTCCTCAAAGGAACGTTTTGTTTGGGAATTGGTATAAGCAATATTAAATGGTGTAATAGAGATGTCTTCAAAAGCAAATATGGAATAGATGAAAAATAATTCTACAAATGCCAACTTATGCTGACATCATTGCTCTATGTTCAAAAATAAGGATGTGTCTTCAGTTTTATCACTCTCTCTTTTTTTTTTTTTGTACATTTCCTTTCCTCATATACTCATGTCTGGAAGAATTGCAGCCCCCACTTGACCATCCTATTCAAGTCTCCTTTCAATGACTAAGTGGAAAACCTTCCCTTTTCCTGATCATTTCAATGAGTTCAAGATAAATATCATTGGCATTACCTCAGATAATTGGATTCATCAATACATGAATGCATTATAATTCATAGATAATATATATATTTAATGCTTATATGTCCTTCGTACTACTCTAATTGCTTTGCACATTTTAAGTAACTTAATTCTTAAAGTAACTTAATTCTTAAAGCAACACGGTAGGGTAAGTTAAATTAGCTGATTTTAATAATGAGGAAATTGCAGTAGGAAGAGGTTAGATGACTTTTCCAAGGTCACATAACAGTTTACAGAGCTGATATCTGGACCCAGGGAGCCTTGCCTGTGGGTAGCAGAGAATTTCAGTGCTGATGACCATGTAGTGAGGATTTTTCACTCTCCAAGGAGGGTCTGTGAGAGGTGATGGTAGTAAGTGAAATTTCTGGACTCTGTATACAACAAACTGATGACCTCCTTTCTGATTCCTATTATTGATGTGGCTAACAGTTCTGTACATGCTTCCCATGGCTTTCAGCATACACTGCCTCACCTCAACAGTGCCATTTATTTCTTGCTGTCTTTTCTGGCTTGCTTTAACACCCCCACCTTTGGTATTTGCACATGCGCACCCTGAAAGTATGAGAGAGTCCATGCCCATGAGGCAACCTCAGCCATTGGGATAGGGATGGGAGCCAACTGGTAAGAGCCTATGCCTATCTTCCCCCAGGTGGACAACTCTGAGAAGATCCCCCTCAGTAAAACTTTATTTCAACTATGCTTTCAGGGAACCTTGGCTAAGAAACAGTCTTCCTGTAACTGCATCAGAACATTCTGGTTGAACTTTTATGTAACAGAGCTCTGAGTTATTTATTATTCAGTTGCGAGACCCCAGATTGAAGGTCATATAATCTGAGCATGTTCAGATGAACCAAGTGTGCAACCATGGATGGAACCTAAGTGCTCTAACCAAGAAATGGAGACTGAATTAAGAAGTGAACATAACATGTCTGAATCCAGGTTCCAATCAGATTAAGCTCTGGCACTACCCCAAGTCAGGATGTAGTCAGATCATGTCCCCTGACATCACCTCACTGCAAAATTCAATCAGATCTCACCTTGCTATCCTACACTTATAAAACTAGACCCAAATTCCAACTCAGCAAGACAGATTTGGGTGTTCTCCCTGTCTCCTTGTTAGTTGACTTGCAATAACGCTTTTCTTTTCTCAAAAGCCAGTGCCATGGTATTGGTCTCTATGTGCAATAAACAGCAAGCCCATCGATTGCTCTGTAAAATTCCAATTCTATTGCCAGCTGTTACTTTAGCATAATCTTAAGCCTGGTCATGGATTTAGTCTTTTATTTGTTTCCTTAACAGTTCGGAAATGAGTATCCACCATTTTGTCTTTTTGTTAATAGATTTTATTTAAAAACCACTAGATTCATTTAAAACATATTACAATCATAGAAAATTGAAATTCCTGATACTGCATTTACATGTAAATATCTGGCCTGCAAAAAGATTATTGCAGACTGACCTGGTGGAGAAGGAATATTTGATTTTTTTTTTTGTATTTACTTATCAAGGAAATATAACATATTTCCTTAGTCATATGATTACAGTGTTTCCTTCAGCTATTTTAAAAATTGATTAGAATGGTACTTTTTGGGTTAATCTTTCAGGTAGGAAGGACAATTAATTGATCTAATTAAAAGAGAAACTAAAATCACTATAACCAAAAACGAAGTATAGCTTTATTGCAATACTAAACAGTAAATGCATTTCCAATTATTTGCTGTAGACATAATCTTGACTCCAAGTGGATTGATTATGATTCTTACTTAATGCTGAAATACTGTTTCACATGTTTTTATTATGAAATAATGTGATAATTTCAATCATTTTTCTAGATATATGATAACATTACAGCACCACCCTTATAAGCATTTGATGTAAATAAGCTTTACCTTCTATTAACTCTATAGAGGAATAATAATCTTTACTGATACTTAAAGAAATTGTTAAAATGAATCTCTCTTTAAAAAATAAAAAGACCTAGTGACCCACAAATGCCTAGGAGTTCAGCACTGTGTGTGTATTGTTCCACTCATGCCCATTGTTGTGATGGTATGTGAAGATGTGTGGACTCTCCTTTTCAAGAACTCAGCCGACAGTGAGGATATGGGCATGGATAGTGAGTCCATTCTATTCTTCAATAGCCAGTAAAGAGTATACAACCATAAAGACAGCAGTTAATAATTCTGGAAAGAATAAATGATCTTTTCTAATATTTTTGTGCTAGTCTTCAGCAAGATGAGCTGAATGTGCTGAATAATATTTCTGGTTTATTTATTCCCAACATAACTTTAAAAATGACTAACATTTGCTAAATCTTATAAAAACTATCTTAAAAACCTACATATGGAAGGGAAAACATTATATAAGTATTATTCTATCCCCTCAAATAAAAAGAGTGCCAACTAGGCATAATCCAGATGTTCGGATGATGAGAAAAATAAAACGAATTTTTGTAAAACCAAGCTCTTTTCCTCATGGAACTTACAGATCATTCTGAGTTGTGTCAGGCTGGCAACCAACATAGGAAGTGATTGGCTGGGTCTGATTGGGAACAGCTGAGCCTTTAACAAACTGGAGAATGCAAGCCTTCTTTGCCAAGGACAACACTAGAAGTATTTGTTTTTTAACCCAATGTTGGACTAACAAATGTTAGAGTTAGCTTGCCACTTTCAAACTGACCATTCTCTGCCTTCACTCATACTCCTGGAAATTCTACCCCACCATGGGAGCCTACCACTTCATCCATGAAAACAAAGATGTCTCAAGTGTTTAAAGTGTTTTGATCACTAAAATATTTTAAATTATAAGACACAATTTACATTAAGCATTCAAATAAAATTCTTATAATACTTGGGTGGAAAAGCTATGCAGCATGACAGATGTGTTAATCTCTGCTGTGCTTCTTACTCCAAACATCATTATTATTTTTACTTAATTATTGTGAGTGGTCTTGACATGGAATTCATAATTCTGATTCTTTTTTGGCTTGATGAGAACATCTCCATGTCATTTTTCTGTGTGGCCCGCCCTGATGAGCCAAAGAATGCTAGACAGGGGGCCCTTCTTGGTCTTGTTCAAAGCCATATCATCACCTCCCAAAAGAGTGTTTAGGAACCTGCAGAGCCCTCAATACTATGTGCCAAATAATATAGTTTCTGTGGTTTTACCACTTGTGGGCAGAAAGTGTGGGATCCTACAGAATTTCTCCGTTAAATGTTTTAGAAAGATTAAAGTATCAAAGAGAGTTTTATGGCATCACAGAATATTTCAGATGAATTGGCCTAATAAGATCACCTTCTCATCATAATCATCTTCTACACAAGTCTCATTGGGTTGTTGACACCCAAAGTGGGAAGGTGCCTTAGAGGCTACCTAGAATGAATCTCCTGCTTCCCATGCTTGCATTCTGTCTTTTATTCTCCATCACTAACTTGTTTGACTTGTGTATCTATCCTGTGGCAGGGGTCTCATTAGGCCCAAAGTTGTGTAGTGTCAGACAACCTCTTCTTAGCTTAAGTTAAAATATGTTCCCCATAATATTCACTGTTTTCCTGTTGAAAACCTTTGAAATCATAGAAAGATAACTAAAGTATTATTAGCTATCCTATTCTCTCATAAGCCTTTCCTGGCAAAACACTATGAATTTCTCTGCCTATCTCTAAAATGACAGGTGTTTGAGCTCCTTACTATTTCACTTTATCCCTTTAAGTATTCACTTCTGTCACCTTACAATATTGTTCTGTGACTTGTAAGCTACATGAAGCAAGTCAGGACAGACCATCTCCATCTTCTCAAGAAAATGGGTTGGAAATGAAATCAATCATGCTGTTGGTGCTACATGGTACTCTTTAAACATATTAACTTCATAATCAACTGAAATTCATGTTTGCTTCTTATTTAACAGAGTGTTGTTAATTATAATACATATTGTTTTTGGTTTAAGATTAATTTCAAATAACTAAAACAAATACATAGACATACCATTTAAAAAATTTCACTGTACTCCAGTAGATATTCATGCAGTACCCAGACTCCCTTCCCAGCCCAGGGTAGCCCTCCCCAGCCACCGTCATTTCTGGCTGCTAATGGATCACAGCTGTCACCTTCTGAGAAGAACAGTTCCAGCCAAGTTCACTCCTCACTTCCCCCCACAAGGGCAGCCTGCAGATAGGGACTGGCTGACAAAGGGTCCAGAAGGTCCTCTGACTCAAGCAGGGATCACCATGTGGTGAGGTCACCTCCAGTGCTCCCAGTGGGATCTGACAAAAGTACACTCCAGCTAAGACATCCTTGGCTTGCTCTATCCTACTTCCTTTATTTCTTTTTTCAGAGGAACGTTCTCCTAATAAAGCATGTGTCCTGAAATCCCCATTTCAGGCTGTGCTCCTAGGGAACCTGGCCATAAACAATTACTAAGAGGATTATGACAATATACAGAATACTTGCTGAGTCTTAGAGGTAACCACATTGAATCCCTTAAGCCATGTGTGTATGCGGGTGTTTTGGGAGTGAATTGTTTGAGTATTCCTAAATACAGGGAATTATTTTTATTACTCAAATTATACATCTTATGTTATTTTTTGATTGCCTTTGTGTCAAAATAAACCCTTTGTTTTCTTTAACTTTATAGCCCTAATAATCATAATTTTAACTAAAATATATTGTAGATGGTAACATTGCCATGATAATATTAATGTCACTCATACTTGACCCAAGATGTATTATGAGTACATTTTTTCCTCACTCAATGTTTTTCTATACAGTACTTGCCATTTTATTGTTTATTATGTTTATTATATAACTCCTATTGTTTTACTCCAAATATATTTCTTTGTTATATAATTAATAATTTGCTTTATTTTTAATATTTTAAATTGATAACAAATAATTGTATAAGTTTGGGGGCACATGTGATATTTTGATATATGTGTATAACATATAATAATCAAATCAGAGTAATTGAGATATCCATCTTCTCAAACATTCATCAATCTTTAATTTAATCTTTGTATTTGGGGACTTTCTGAACCTTCTTGTATATCTGTTTTAAAAGATGCAAAAATATTATTAACTACAGTCACCCTGCTGTGCTATTGAACTCTATAACTTATTGGAATCTAGAACTCATTGAACTCTCTAACTGTAGTTTTGTACCCATTAACCAATTTCTCTACCATGCTCTAAATAATCCAACAGATCATCACATAATCCTGCTGGAAACCTGTCCCATGCAGGAGCCTTCTCTCAGCCTGGTCTTAACAAAACCAGTGTGTGCAGGCTGCTTTCTGGGCCTCCTAGACGGCTGCCAACTCGGGGCTTCTCTTTACTCTTATCCCGGTCACTGTACTCTGTTTTTTCCCTTTCTTCAGTTGACTAAGCTTCACAGTAGCTTCCTAAGAAAGGGTACATGTGAGCTAAGCTATCCTTTTTAAATTTTGAACCTATACATTTTACCAATATTTTGCCTAGTGTACTCTTAGCTTGATGTCATCTCCAAACCTGACAAATAAGACATCAATTCTGTTTGTTAAGGATTCTCCTTTTTGATAGCCATGAGCCCATCACCTTCAGATATTCTTGGTGAGGTGGCACTAGAATAGTATATTGGTTACCATCATGGGCTTTGGGTTGAGATAGCCTTGAGCTTAGAAACTAAATATACAATAACATGGCTTGGTGGAGTGGCTTACGCTTGTAATCCTAACACTTTGGGAGAACTAGGTGGGCAGATTGTTTGAGCTCAGAAGTTCAAGATGAGCCTGGGCAACATAGCAAAAACTCATCTTTATAAGAGAAAAGAATATATACAATAATTTCTTAAATTTTGTAGCCTCCTGATATAGAGTATTAAAATATCTACTTTAAAAATGCCATACGAAAATTAACTGATATAAAAAATGTAATGTGAACATTCAAGAAATGGGCTATTTAGATTTTCAAAGGCAATGTCAAAAGTTCTAAACATCCGTAAGAGGCATAACATATAATTAAGATATATTTTGTATAGTATAGAGGAGAATATAAACTTGCCCTCAAAATACTTAAAAATATGGAACACAAATATATATTAATGCTGTATTAATCATAAGAATTTTCTTCTAAAATGGGCTAGATTTCATTTTCTTCTGGATTATAGAATAAAATTATCAATTTGTCTAACACATGTGATTTTAATAAATTTTCAGGCTACATAACATTTGATATGGTTTGGAGCTGTGTCTCCACCAAAATTTCATGCTCAATTGTAATCCTCGGTGTTGGAGGTGGAGCCTGGTGGGGAGGTGACTAGAGCATAGCAGCGGCTGGTGTTACTCTTATGATCCAGAGTGAGTTCTCATGATATATGGTTGTTTAAAAGTGTATAGCACCTTCCGCCCTCTTTCTTCCTCCTGCACCCACCGTGTAAAATGTGGCTGCTTCCCCTTTGCTTTCCACCATGATTGTAAGCTCTCTGAGGCCTCCCTAGAAGCCAAGCAGATGGCCAACATCATGCTTCCTATACTGTTGGTGGAACTGTGAACAACATAAAGCTCTTGCCTTTATAAATTACCCAAGTCTCAGGTGTTTCTTTATAGCAGTGTAAGAAAGATTATTATAATAAAATCTTTGGCGAGCTGCTAGGACTCGGAATTTAAGTCAAGGACACTTGTGTGTATATTTGTGAGTAGGTGTTGTAACGTCTATCTTGGTTATTATTGTAATATTAATCTCATGTCATGTTGGTGACATTGTGGCTATATGTAATTCTTGCACATTACCTCAACAATATGTTCTCATAACCTAAAAATATATATAAAATAGTTATTTACAGTATCATTGATTGTGTGTGTATGTATTTGAAAAAGAGAGAGGGTGACATTGATCTTTTTCTGAGGTATATAGTGACTGCCTTCCTGAGGAAGTTATATGTGAAACTTCATGTAATTTTTCCATTTTTGTATTAAACCATGTGTTTGAAAATGTTCTGAGAAAAGGTTAATAAGAAAGAATTATGAAAATATTGGTTTTTTATCTTATCTTCAAGGTCTATTAACTAATAACGGGGAATAGGTAATATTAAGGGGCTCTTGTTTGCTTACAAGAGTGTGTAATTTTAAGTGGAGTCAATGAAAAATTTATCACTGAAACTGCTATTGCTGGTATGTGTTGATAAAAATTAATGCAAAGAGCCTTAATATCTCCATTGCTATTTGCTGAATGTTTTAACAATTATATGCCTTTATTTACTGTATAAAATAATTTCATACCTGAAAGAAAACAAACATAATACTTTATTTTTTGTAAAGACTTCTTCTTTCTCATTAACTAACACTGAATAAATCTGTATTAAGTGTAGACCCAATAAACATCACCAGCAGAGCTGTGTGAAAAGCAAATGCAACAGTTGATTCACTGAACCTGTTACAACTTTCTGAATTAGTAAAACTAAAGGGCTCTATTTGGAAGTACAGTCTAAGCTAGGTAAATAATATTACTCTCGGTTTCCAAAAATCTTTGAAGAATAAATTTTGGTTAGAATAATAGTTGTTATGCCTTATATTATTTGGATAACTATTTTCATTGTTGCCCATTAGCAGTGACACCTTCAGGGTCATTAAGCCATTTGACAGCCCTGATGGGTCCTTGTTCTTCTGCACAGAAAAATAAAGCTTATACAGACTGCAATGGTTTTCTGCTCATACTTATTATGCTGAAATGTTTCTTACACTGGAAGATCTTCATATATCAAAATAAAATAGTCTACAGAAAGATTGGAGGGAGGGAGTTGTTATAAAGGATATAAAACAAAGAAAAACAAAACAAATATCAAAGTAAAATATCCATTTCAGGTATCAGCAACTACCAAAAACTTCTCAAAAACATCACTAATGTGGCCACAGTGTGAGAGAGCTTCTGATGTGAACTAACAACAACAACAACAACAAAACTCATTTAATGAAAACAAATTTAATATTTTCTTTCCTATATACATATAACTATATATATATATATGTATGTGACATATATTAGTTCATATAGTTGAAGAATTATAATCACTGTCAGTGTCTCAAAGAAGTAAGAAATAAAGTCTGCTTCACTATGCTCCGACATAGCTTTTAAGCCTTTGGTTTGCCAGAAGTAACTCAGAAGCTTTTAGATCAGGCAGTCTTTTATGCTTAGGAAGGCAAGCTCTGTGATGATATCGATCAGTTTCAAGGGCATATTAGAAATGAAGCCAAGTCTCTGGAGAGAGGTTGCCATCACCTTGACCTTGGGTCAGCTTTAGACCACTGACCCTTGAACCACAAGACCTATCTACCAGATTCTGATATCTTTATGCCAACTGAGCAAGTCAGCAGGGGACACATGTCGATGTGGCTCTCGCCAAATCAGAATTGACTGGCCAGTAGGACGCCTGCGAGCAGCGGGAAATGTGGGTTAAAGTATGTCAATAATGTTTCAGAAGAACGATTTCTCCCAAGAATTGTAGCTGTTGGAATGTTTTGACATTTATTCGGTAGAGAAATGTAGCATGTTTCGTGAAGCACTTCAAGAGAGCTGCTGCTAACTGCTGTGGTATATTGATCTTTCTGTTAAATTGCATGGGCACACTTGGGAGATCATTGAGATTCAGGCAACAGGACAGAAAGGATCGGCTGCACCCGATGGTCACTAATGGTAATTGGTTTCGATCCTTGCACTTGAAGAAGCCATGATTTACTTGGCTCACTGATGAATTGTAGACACTAAATATTTTGAAAGAAAAAATACCGTTTTTTCAACATTTACAAGGCAGCAGCTCCATTCTTGAATATCTTAAATATAATACATTCAGCAATGTAGAAAATATACCAAGTCATATTGTTTAAAATTCTGATGTTCTTGCTGGCGTTGCCACTCTTTAGTTATACCATTTGTTTGTTCATTAGTTTATTTCTCAACTTGTTCATAATTGAATTTAAGGCAGTCCACTCGGTGTGTTTTTCACTGAAATTTAGTTTTATAAATATAAAATAATTACATCCATAGGAGTGCATAAGAACATAAAGTAGAAACCAAATGACTTCTTTCTTCAGTCATGTGCTATTTTCAGAACTTTACTGCACTGTGGAATTTTTACACTTATATAATGTAAACAATATTCTACATTAATACATATATCAATAATTCATTATTTTAGTGATTACATGGTAAACAATAGCATAGTGTCTATTGAGGATCAATATTTAGCATACCGCCAAGCATTTTATTTCTTTTGCTAGTTCTAACAATTTTTCCATATAAACATATATACACACACACATATATATACATGGTTGTGTATATAGACAGATATGTATATACATATCTCTATGTATGTATGTATTATATGTGTATTACATATGTATGTATATATGTATGTATGCATGTATATAGGTATATCTATGTATATACATAGATATTATATACATACATATATTTATCTATGTACACACCTGTGAATAGTATGTATATATGTATATGTGTGTGCATATGCCTGCAAAATATATACCATATATAATGTATGTGTATATATGCATGTGTATATATATTTATATATATATACCTATCTACTTATATACATGCAGTATATTTGTGTATAATATATGTATGTGCACATATACCTACAGAATATATACCTATATATTATGTATGTGTTATCGATGTATATGTGTGTGTATATATATACCTATGTACATAGTTGTATATAGGTATGTGTATCTATACATACATACATCGCTACCTATTTACCTTCATACATAGGGATACATATATTTGTGTTTTATAATACATACACATGCACATATACACATATGTAATACATTTCTCAACATACACAATTCTCGGGTGTTTACAGCAGTGTAAGAAAGATTATTATAATTATTATATAGATAACATATAGACATATATAGACAAATGCCATGGGTGTTGTGTGTGTGTAATAGATGCATGGTTGGTATAATTGTTAGAACTAGAAAGATACATTTAAAAGAATATCCACAAATTTAAGTACTTGTGCCAGTTTAATTACAGCATATTCCCAAAGTGGTATTCATTTTAATTTAAAAAAATATTGACCAACGTTTTCTTTTCAAACGATTTCACCATGTTACATTGTTTTAGGAGTATTTCTTAATATTTTCTACCTGTGTTTATGATTCTAAGATAATTTTAACTAAAACTTTAATTGCTTTCTTAACTCTATATAGTGTGGGGAATATAATATTAAATAAATACAATATAATATGTCATCATATTAAGCAATGAAATAGTTCTCAAGTTAATTGAAGAATAATGGAATTATAACTTTTTTAAAATAATAAAATATCTTAAATATCCTATACATTATGATATCAAATTGATTTTTACTGTGTAGTCACAGTCATACTTGGAGTTCATAATCATTCAATTAAGAAGGAAAAAACCCTACTATGCAAAGTAGTTAAACATTCATTCAGGATGTATTTCTTTAACCCACATTGGGATGAGAACAAAATTTTTCTGATTAGATGTATTAAAAAGGATGGAGAACCATTATTGGCGATTAAACTTGAGGACATTTTGCAAACTTATTAATATATTGCATAAGAAACACTTTGTTTATTTCACTGAACCCTATTGAGAATTTCAAGAAACCTTAGCAGTCTTCATTATGTTAAAATGTAAAATGTGCATTAGAATCTTTTGGGAGCTTTCAACCATGAAGGTAAATGACATGATCATTTCTTTGGAATCTTATTTTTTATTTCTGGAATGAAGATCATGACATGAGAGCTGTAAATGGGAATCAGGAGACAGATCTCTGTTACTGCTGTCCATGGGCTAGTGGCAGTGAAATTATCTCACAAATTCATGAGATGCTTTCCATCTTCTTTTCTGGAAGTTTCAGCACTAGTGGAGATAAAGGGATTATTTTTTTCTGCCCATCCATTCTCAGGATCTCATAAAACCTTGACAATAAGTGTGTCAACAAGAACTAATTGCTCTAATGGACACTAGTCTAGAGGGATTCAACAGAGACCACCAACTCATTGAAGTTGGAAAGTATTTTGTAGTAGACTATGAATGTATGGGTTTCAACTGTTTACTTCAGAGTAAAAGAAAAAATATGCTTCCAAATTTTTAATACCTGTTTTTTGTGTGTTTTGAAAGAATGTTTAGCATAAAAGGGCTCCAGCTGTTTTTTTTTTTTTCTTGTTATTGTTGTTGTTGTTTTTTCTCTTGTTGCTCAGGCTGGAGTGCAGTGGTGTGATCTTGGCTCACTGCAGCATCCGTCTCCCAGGTTCAAGTGATTCTCCTGCCTCAGCCTCCCAAGTAGCTGGGATTACAGGCACGCACTATCATGCCCAGCTAATTTTTGTATTTTTAGTAGAGATGGGGTTTCACCACATTAGCCAGGCTGGTCTTGAACTCCTGACCTCGTGATCCACCTGCCTCGGCCTCCCGAAGTGCTGGGATTACAACCATGAGCCACTGCGCCCAGCCTCTGGTTGTTTTTATAATTCCACTTAGGCGAAAAAGTTATTTTCTCCCACAGCAGTGGATCCATAAGAAAGCAGCATGAAACCAACTATGATACTAGATGACATACCAATTTTCTTCTTTTCTTAATACCACACATTCAATTCTTTCCCATAGTTTTCATATATATATATAGATATATATATATATAAAATCTTTTTTTGGTTGTTATTTTTTGAGACAAAATCTTTCTCTGTCACCCAGGCTGGAGTGCAGTGGCTCAATCTGGGCTCATTGCAACCTCTGCCTCCTGGTCTCAAGTGATTCTCTTGCCTCAGCCTCCCAAGTAGCTGGGACTACAGGTATGGACCACCACACCCAGATAATTTTTGTATTTTTAGTAGTGAGGGGGTTTCACCATACTGGTCAGACTCATCTCAAGCTCCTGACCTGAAGTGATCCACCCACCTCAACCTCCAAAAGTGCTGGGATTACAGGCATGAACCACCACGCCCCACCCACCTTCTGATATTTCTTACAGAATAGTGTATACGTATTATCTCTTCAACCGCCAGCCTTCAGGATTCTTTAGAATCTTGTAGAGATACAGATATGGTGATAGATATAGAAGTACATCTGTAGGTATCTATCTATATCCATTGCTCTAAACTCATGCATTAGAATCAAAACCAGGTTCCTAGGCCTGTTGTTGCCCACTATTTTTGAACACTTCAGTCCAAACCATGTTACACAGGGAGTTTTCAGATTCCTATAGCTTGAGGACATTGCTCGTATAGTCCTTTTTTCTATCATCATCATATTCAATTGTGGGTCTTTTGACTTTCTATATAAATGTTATACTCTGTAGATTTTCACAAAATAAGTTGTTAGGATTTTGATTAGGATTGTATTAAATCTGTAAATAAAGATGGAAAAGACCAATATGTGAACAATATTGAGTCTTCCTATACATGAACATGGAATATTTCCTCATTTATTAAGATGTTTTATTTTCTTCAACATCACCACAGTTTACAATCATTTCATTAATGCTTTATTCTGTGTATAGAGAGCCCTTCAAAAAGCAGAAGTAGTCATATTAACCAATGAAATCGTTCTCAAATGGAATAGAAGATACTCATAGGGAAAAAAAAAAGTTGTTCTATTTTTATTCGTAATGCTATAAATTCACAATGAAGTGCTTACTATTCAGGGATCTGGTCAAAAATAATACAAGAATATTCTCAGCAGTTTATTGTGCAATCTTTAAAAATAGGCCCATTACATGAGTGTGAATGTATAGACACTAACTTTTAAAAATGATGAGTATTTTCTCATGCTTCCTCTATGGTGGATTGCAAACTATATTTGGTGCTTCTTCGATATAGCCCATTTGATGTCAAAAGGCGAGAGTAGCCAGCCTGAGGAAGGAAATCAATATGCTCTTGGACAGCACTTAAGGCAACATGACCTCTTGGAGCATTTGGTAAACCACAGCAGCGAAAAGGAAAGGAAAGCAAATCAGCTTTTCCCATTTTTTTAATCAAAAAGTCCTGTAAAGTTTTTCCTAAGATCACATTTGTCATTTTATAATGTTGAAGTATTGCATCAAAATGTGTTATAGTATAGGAAAAGTATCAGGAGAAATGAAAATGGATTTATTATAATCTTAATGATCATGCATCCTCTTCAAAGCCGTAGATCCTAGTTAGATCCCTGGCTCCATAGCATTTACAATTCATTAGGTACAGTTCGAACTTCTGAAATATTTACAAATGTTAGATAATGACAACCCCAGAAGAAAATGCAAAAAACAGAAAGTTCACAGAACATAGCCCAAGGCAATCACTGATGAAGTCAGATCTTCATGATCTGTGAGCTTTCCTTGAAAATCCTTTACTAAAATGTCTTCGCACATGTTTTTGGGCCTTGGGATGAAGCAACTGTTCACCAAAGAAAGGTTAGGATTATTTATTGCCATCAGGAATGGGGAATCTAGTATTAAACAGTATAGAGGTTATTATCTATTTCACATTAAATTTACCAAAGTTGATTGACAACTCTCATAGCAAGGGATCCGAGCTTAGCTGCTCCAAGCCATGTTTCAGATAAAAGTTTATGTGATCTCTTTAAAGGACTGTGTACTGTTAATCAAGAAATTTTGCTCCAGGCCTCATGTTTGTCTTTCACTTCAGGCTATGCAGCACAATCCCGCAGGTATGCTGGCAAGGGCATGCTAACGTGGGCTCATGTGTGTTTGTGTCGGTAAGTGGCAGCTTGGGAGTCATGGGATTTCAGAGGTGTAGCTGCTTATTAGTCGGTAGACCATTAGTTAGAAAAGTCAGTAAATTAGGAGTGATTTTACCCAGGTACAAAACTAAATATATGATTGTTATTTTTGATGTCATGTTTATACATGTATGCATTCTTTACTCAAGCTGTCTTTTGGTTTGTTTCTGGTCCCTGATAAGACCATTTCCCTCTATACAATATTGAAAAAAAACAACATTTAAAGGTTCAAATATTTGTGGATTTTCTAATCAGAGATTCATTGCCCAGGTAATTACATCCATCTAGCTTTCAAAGTTACTATTATGAAAAGTTCTCATAAATTTCCAATAGTGTATTAAACCTGTTATTTTTGAGTATCTATATTTGCCCGATTCTGTATGAAATTCTTTATATTCATGAGCCTATTGTTGAGGAAGGAATTATTTGCATTTTACTTATGATTGAACCGAGAACATACAGCTAGTAAGTAGTGAAATTCTGGATTCAAATATAGGCTCAGCAGACTCCATATCCCAAGCTAATATATTATTCATTTATTCATCAACAAATATTTATTGAATGTGGACCATGTGGTTGGCCCTGGGAATACAGCAGCATCCTTCCTAAATAGGGCTTATATTTTGAAAAGGTAACAGTGATTGTCAGCCCTTCTCTGCAGAGGTGCCTGCTGAGAACATCAGCATCATTCATGTTGGCGTCTTCTGAAGCAACCGCTTCCATGTGTCTATGGCTTAGATGATCGGTTCTGCTGTCATCAAACTCTTCCAGGTCACTGGCTCTGTCTCTCTCTCACCCATTCTCTGTTTATCCCTGAATACATGGAAATTAAGCTCCTCTATCCTTGACCATAGGCACCCCTCTGCCATATTTACTTTAAGCCCCCAAACCGTAAGAGAGAGAGAAGGTTTTCTACCCAGGAATTACCATCCTTCCAGAGTACCAAGTGGGAACAGGCACAAGTGTTCCAGTGTCTGAACTGGTGTTCCAGAATCCAGTCTGGTGGGCTCAACTTCAGGAAACAGGGTGTAGGATCCCTTTGCTGAGACTCCACATCACCATTCTTTGCTCTGCCCTTTCTTCTCTGCCATTTTCTTCCCCCAGTCTAGTCAAGCCTAATGCTGTCTCTGAGATTGGGGAACAGTGGATGATTTTGGCAGTTTCTTTTGATTACCTTCACTAAACAGCTAAGTTTCAGGAGTCCACTTTGAAAGTTAAAATTTAAGGCACATTACTTACTTTGCATTGCTCTAATAGTCATTTTTTTGAAGACAAGGGACCGAAAAATAGAAATGGTAGAAAAGTGTTGCAGTGGAGGTTAAATAAATCTGTGTAAACAAAATGTGTGTGTGTGTGTGTACTCCATATACTGTTTCTAAAAACTTCCGAAGGTTTGCCGTATATCATAGTGACAACGGTTAATAACAGTATATTATATATTTGAAAATTGCTACGAGAGCAGATTTTTAGTGCTCTTACAACAAAGAAATGACATATATGTGAGGTAATGCATATGTAAAATAGCTTGTTTTAGCCATTCTACAGTGTATACATATATCCAAACATCATGTTACATAGTATGCATATATATAGATTTTTTACTTATTAATTAGCCTAAATAAATATTTTAAACAGAAAGATCTAGAAATTTCCTTTTGAAATGTCATCCTTTATCTATTTGAACATTTTTTATCTTTTGCAATTTGAATTAAATATTTTATTACTATGAAAAATTTTGTTAAATATAGCTTGTATCCTTTTTATTTTTTTCAAATGGATATTCATTGTCATATTTAATATTTAATATAACTACCATGTTTACTGAGGGCCGATAAACATTTGATGCCCAGATAGGAAAATCGTATATTGGAATTAGCTTTTTATATTTTACATTTATTTTTTTTTTTAGAGACTAGGTCTTGCTATGTTTCTCAGGTTGGAGTGCAGTGGCTATTCACAGACACATTTACAATGTGCTAAAATAAAGCCTAAGTTAATGGGCCCCAGGGATACTCCTGCCTCAGTTTCCTGAATAGCTAGTACTACAGGTGAGGGCCACTGTGCTTGGATTAGTAAATAAAAAAAAAAAAGAAAAGAAAAAATATTTACTAAGGTATTTGAGGAAGAGAATTAACAACATTAAATTTAAAAATAATTCTTGAGAAAATTCTATTACTCATGTATGGCAGGGCTAACATATCTACGTCTAGGATTATCAAACTTTTCAAATGTAAGAAGTAGCAAGTAGGTTACACTATGTCTTAGAAAATGCTGCAAAATTTTACAAACCTCATTTGTTTTTAATGCAAGAGGCATAGCAGACTGTTATTTTCTCTTTGATTAAAATATTTACAAAATTATGAGGTATTTTAAGATATCATTATTCTTTCAATTGTATACCAGAGACTTCATAAAATGGAATTAACTGTTTTTATTAAAAAATGCTTTCAATAAATATGGGGGTGAAGATATTACTTTGATTTCTTTTCCATTGAATAAATATCCAGTATTGGGATTGCCAGATTGTATAGTAGTTCTATTTCTAGAGTTTCAAGAAACCTCCATACGTTTTTCCAAAATGATTCTACTAATTTACATTCTCACCAAAGTATATGATATCTTTTTCTCAGCATCCTCACAATCATTTATTGTTCTTTTTTTTTTAATAATAGCCATTCTACTTTTACTGTGGTTTTGATTTGTATTTCCCTGATGATTAGTGATGTTGAGTATTTTTTCATATACCCGTTGGACATTTGTATGTCATCTTTTGAAAATATGTCAGATCTTTTGCCCACTTTTAATGGGATTATTTGTGTCCTTCTGTTGCATTGTTTGAGTTTCTTGCATATTGTGGATGTTAATATATTAATCATTCATCAGATAAATATTTTGCAAATATTTTCTTCCATTCTAGAGATTGTTTCTTTACACTCTTGATTGTTTTCTTTGCATAATTTCCCTCATATGTGGTAGCCAAAAATGTTGATCTCATGGAGGTAGAGAGTGAAATGATAGTTATCAGAGGCTAGGGAAAGTGTGTGTTGGGGGAGGAATAAAGTGAGGTTAGTTAATGGGTACAAACAGACGGGATGAATGAGTTCTAATGTTCAATAGCACAGCAGGGTGACTTGAGTTAAAAATCATTTGTTGTATATTTCAAAATACCTAGAAGATTTTAAGTGTTCCCAATACAAGCCAATATTAATATTTGAATGGATGGATTTCCTATATAACCTAATTTGATCATTATATGTCATATGCCTCTATCAAAATATCACACATACCCCATAAATACATACAATTATTATGTATCACTAAAAGCTAAATAAGTTTACTTCCAGCAATTTCAACTTAAATGTTAAGAATTATAGTTCATTAGATCTGAAAATTAGAGGATGAAATTAACATTTCCCTAATCACAAAACACTTTCTTTCAGTAAATACTATCAACTTATGAGAAAGTAGACTATTTATTTAGTTTTAAAATAATTTAATGTACTAATTTGACTAATTCAACATTGAAATATTGTTCAAAACATTCAGGTTTAAATAAGAAATGTTGTATGAATGACCTGTTAGAGGATCCATAATTTTGTAGTGGCTTGAACCTAATGGCTAGTTTTGCTTAATTCTTTGCAATTAAGGAAGAAGTTAAATTTGCGATGATACAATACAAAATGTATTATGACATAAGCTTAATAAGAGTCCCCTTTTGAATATGTAATGAGTCTAAAGAGTACATGTAAAGAAACCATTTTAATTTGTGCATTTTCAGCCTAACATAACAGCTGACAGGCAGTGGGTGCTTAGTAAATGTTCACTGAAAATATGCTTCATAATACCAGTAGCCTGAAAGAAGCACTTAACCACTCATGCTGTAAGCATAACGACACCAAGTATTCTTTCTTTTAATTTTCATAATAATTAATTTTAAAAAGAAATAACATGAAACAACAGAAACTACAAGCTTATAAGTATAAAGTTACAGACATTGAAAACTAAATCATTTATAATTTAAATATAAGAACCAAAAGTAAGCAAAACAGCATGCAATCGATAAGACCTAAGCATATTTTATTAATTTTATATTGGCATGACATTAAAATAATCTAAAATGTTTCAAAATTGTTAAAAAAATGAAAAATGTATTTCACAGAATATAGCAAAAGGAATGTTTTCATTTTCTAGAAAATGTATTTTCATATATGACGTTTTGAGTTACTGTGCATTGGTTAGCAATTTATGTAAAAAATTAAAATGAATCACGAAAAATCCTTAAGAGAAACATTAAGCAAAATAATAATTATTATTGCAGGGAATATTCATGTTAAAATAATTCAATTTGCATTGGTAAGAAACCATTATTTTAAAATAATAACAAAATTCAAGAAGTTTAAGGAAAATTACATTTTTCTTTCTCTCATAGGATATTAGTTTAAACTGTAGGTAAATAGTATTATATTAGATTTTGGGCTTGGAACATTATTTAAAATAATATTCATTATTCATTTATATTTTATAATTATAATAAATAATTATTGATATAATCTAGAAAATATACAAAAAGTCAATGCAAATTATAAACTGAATGCGTTCTCATTACGTACTTACAATTAGGGATGGGAGCCAATGATGACATCTCTTGTGAGTTAAGCAAGATGGAAGTTTACTTCACCTGCATGTAGCAGTTCACCCCATGCTGTCAGGCATCCAGTTTTTAAGTCTGTTGTTACTCAGCCACAAATAACTTTGACCTCATGTTGTACTGCAAAATTATAACATCCACATTCTAGGTGACAGAAAGTAAAAAGGACAAAGAAGAGAGCAAAAAATCACTGTGAACTTTCTTAAAGAAGGATCTGAAAAACTGCCACTTAGACATACTATTACGTAGCTACAAGACTCAGACATGCAGTATGTATCCTGAATGGACACTTGCTTGCATTTTTATAATGAAGTAGAAAGAGAATAAAGAGTGTTAAGGGAAAACCAATAATCTCTTTCACATCCATGTGACCACACTTACTATAGTAATATATTTTTCTAATATTCTTTTTGTGCTTCTATATGTATGATGTATACAAAACCAAGAGATCCTCCCAAACTATTTTTTATGTAATTTAACTGACTCATATTCTTCAGTGTTCAGCATTTCTACTTATGGATAGATGTTAATTTATTTACATAATTCTCTAAGGTTGAAAACCTAGCCTTTCTCAAAATTGTGTTAATATAATAATTTTTTTGTGATAAACATTAGCTTACTAAAATGTTTTTATATCTTGTCATTCCTTTATAACTAACAATATTTTAATATTGCAGTAAGCCTTTACAGCATGAAACAGAATACTTACAATTAAATATGTGTTCTGATAAAATGTTAACTCATTCAAGTTACATGCTTAAAATTTGTGTTATGTTACGCTTTTAAACTCAACTTATAGATTTTGTTATTAAAGACAATTAAAAATAAAATATAGTAATAATTGTAAATGTAATGCACTTTTTCTTGCATTTTGACTAACTTTTGAATTATTTACATATTTTAGATACAATTTTTCTATTATTTAACGAGATTTCCCAATTTCATTAAGTACATTCCCTTAGACATTACCAACTAAAATTCCAAGTTTAATAAACTTTATTTTTCTCTTGAAAATTTAATATGGCAGACTTACAAATCTAACATAATGACTTCTTGTAAACATTTAACTCCTTTAAAAATAAGGCATAAACATCTTAAGAATTTTAGACATTTTAAAAATTCTTAAAACTTGTTAGTACAAATTTGTTACTATTCTACTGCTTTCTAAAATATATATTTATCATTTTATATTAATTCTTGATATTATACATCTACTCAGATAATCAAGAAAAAGCAACGTTACCATTATCTGGAATATAGATATGCAAATCATTGAAAAACACTACAAACTATTTTCAAACGCATAAAGTTTATTTATTCTGACCCATGCCTAAAATGGCTCTACAACATCCAGTGGATTTATATTTTACTGACCTCACAGCCATAGTAAAATGTGACACATAAAGACAAGAATTAGAAGATACAGTTATGTGTTGCCCTTTGATACATAAATATACTCATTGAAAACAAGAAACTACCCTTGACACTGAAATCACTATTCTATAATTTCTTTGCAAAATGTTATATTAAACTCATTGTTTTTGCTCCTCCATTAAACACTAATTTCTCAACTAGTTTCATGCACTGAACTAAAACTGATATTCTAGAAGTATCAATGTCTCTATGGTAGCTAGAATGATGGCCAAAGATTCCCATGTCCTTATCCTCAGTACCTGCTGATATATTACCTTTTAAAGTGAAAGGGACATTTCAGATGTGATTAATGTTACGGACTTTGAGATGGGCAAATTATCCTGGATTATCTGAGTGTCTCCCAGTATAACCTTAGTCCAAAAGACTGGAGAACCATACGCAGCTATGGTTAGAAGAAAAGAGATGTGGCTGAATGCAGTCACTCACACCTGTAATTCCAGCATATTGAGAGGCCGCAATGGGATGGTTGCTTGATCTCACGAGTGTGAGATCAGCCTGAGAAAAATAGTAAGACCTTGTCTTCAAAAGCTAAAAAAAAAAAAAAAAAAATTAGCCAAGTGTGATGCTGTGTGTCTGTATGCCCAGCTACTCAGGAGGCTGAGGCAGGAGGATTGCTTGAGCCCCAGGAGTCCGAGGCTGAAGTGAGCTGTGATCACTGCTGCACTCCAGCCTGAGAAACAAAGCAAGACCTTGTCTCAAAAATTAATTAACTAATTAATTAAAAAAGAAAAAAGAAAAGAAAGAGATGTGATGATAAAGATGATTTAGAGGCATGCAATGTTGTTGGCCTCAAACATGAAATGAGAGAGCTAAGGAATGCAAATGGTTTCTCAGAGCTGAAAAAAGTCAAGAAACAAATTCTTTCTTAGAGCATCCTGAAGGAAAAGCAGCCCTGAAATACGTTGACTTTATCCCAGTAGGACAGCTGTCAGGCATCTGACCTAAATAACTGTAAAGTAATAAGCTTGTATTGTTTTAAGCCACCAAATTTGTTAATAATCTGTTACAGCAGCAATGTGAAACAGAGTGACTTGTTAGCGCCACAATCAATGAATTATGGGTTAGCTAAACTATTATGTTACACAATATTATCCTATAATATCTTTCTCTGAACACTAATCATTGTAACCTTTTGTTTGATTTATTATTTTTCTATAAGCTCCCGGAAGACACAAATTGCATCTTGCACAGAGATGTCCTCAGGACCATGGACAGCACCCCAAAAGTGTGTTGCATGAATCACCTTTTTCCAAGTCTTCATTCCCATTGACGTCTGCAGCATTGGATCTTGTTAACCATTTTTAAATGTAACTCTTCCATATATGTGAATGGTTACTATGTGCAAGTTTTAATTGTTTAGGAATTGTAAATTGGAGTAAAACATTCTTTCTCCGAGGCATCTGTAAATTTAGTAGTAGTGGGAACTCAATACCTAATTAGGTAAATTGGTGGACTAGACCAGAAAAAATCTAATCAAGAATAACCATACGAAAGAAGAAAAGGTACTGAGTGAGGAGAGGCAAAATTGTATATTATGTAATAAGTTAATTGGATCCAGGGTATATGAATAAAATTAAATCACTGAGCTGATTGTCTCCGATGAGGTGCCTTGCAGAAGTGTATTTTGTATTTACACTACTAGTTTGTCTGATCTCATGCTCAATGTACTTCCCACCCAAGTATATAATAGCTCCATCTTTATTTTTCTTTCTTCATGTGTCTAAGCTTCCATAACTATTTATTAGCATTGATCCCTGGCCTGAAATTATATTTGAGGAAATTATCTGTTTGGCTGGTTTCTGCTCTTCTGTTCCCACTGCACATGCTTTAGTTCAAATGACATGCTTCTGCCTAGGTGATTTTTCCTTGATTTAATCTTGACTGTATAGCTAGTTCCTTCACAGAACAGGAATTCTTTCTTTATCTAATCAGTCCTGATGAACTGATACTGAAAGAAAAGCCTGGTTCCAATTAGTTATAAGAAACCTTTGGATGCTAGCTCCATGTATAGATATAGTTTCATCTATGGCTCAGCCCTATCTGTGCATTTTAGTAGTGTTAAGATGCGCTGCTTGAAACTTAGCCTGATATTAATTAGAACAAATCTGTTTTGTTTTCTCCCACCTCTTAGAAAGCTATTATCAGCATATGCTACTGGACAGTTTCTTCAAACCTGTTATTTATCTGAATCATTTTCAGTCTCAGACCCTCATGGCTGTCCTTGACTCCTATTGCCAATAATAAAACCAATCAAACTAAACCTCATTGTAACACCTAGTTAATATATTGGTGTATGTATTTAAAATCACTTGCCAACTACTAATGCATTCATGGATTATGTTAAAAAACAAACTAGGCAATTTTATGACCTTAACAGTAATGACTTTTATAATGTAATCCAACTACCATCTCAGTCTCATTTAATTTCCTGCTTTTCCTACATTCCTGTCAAACTCTACTTTTTGGTGCCCTCTGAGGAAACCCTTGTTCTCTGTCTCAAGAATATTCTTCTCAGCTTCTTTCACCTTTCTCTCTCTTTACATGTTGTAATAACACAACTTTTATAGTCTCTTCTTGAAGCTCTTTCATTCCTGTAGTTACCAACACTCCCTTTCTCCATCCTCACTAGACTTGTTTCTGAAAAATATATGATGGGAAATAATATAATTGTGTCCTACGGTCATTAGTGAAATATTTTCATCCCAGACTATCTAAGTTATATTGGAATGCTTTTGATTCTCATGCCTTAACTGTTTCTTAAATAAGTAAGAAGTTTACTTGTCATTCTTTTACAACTCCAGGAGTCAGTGGCATTGAGAAGATAATGTTCCTCAATAACGAGACTCAGGACCCTTCCTGTAGGGCTTTTCTAGGACTGGCTTCTATTCTCAAGGTAAAAAATCTCTGTGATTCATCATGGCACCTCCAATTCCAACTAGTAAGCCTGCAATCAATCCAGCAGGAAAGAAAAAAGGGATGGTAACTTTTAAGGGCATTCATACTTTAAAGATATTTCCTAAAAGTTGAAAATATTATTTGCAAACTTCCCCTTGACCAGAAAACTAAGTTATATGATAACTATAATAAAAATCATGCCTTTGTTTTCATTTTGGTTATTTGATCACTAACAGTTTTTAAGCCTCACCCCTCTCTCTGCTTTTCTTGAACAAGATGGAAAGAAAGCCTGGCTGCTCTCCTCTTTGGATCCACTGGGAGGTTTAAAAGTTAAAGAATTCTGCCCATGCACAGGAAATCTATACCATAGAAACCCCAAGCAAGTCTGTGCATTGCTCTCTCAAATGGTTTTCTGACCTATTCAGGAATCACACTGCTCTGTCCAGAAAGCCTTATTACGTGAGTAAAATCTTCTCACACACTATTGAGGTGCATGTGCGTGTGCATGTGTGTTTTCATCAGTTTCAACATATGAACCAAATTTTAGATGGGTATTCATTCTGTTTCTGCTACTACTAAGCAAGACATACTAGAAAATGCAACCTTTCCTCTGGTACTTCCTAGGTCCAGTTCAAATCTGGTGGTTCTATTACCAAAGAAAAAGTCAGTAGTGGTAACTGGTAGTTAATTTTGCAAGTCTATGTAATAATGATATTTTGCATTGAGTTGATTTTCAGTACATTTCCATTATGATTATTGTATTTCTCTATGTATATATATGTTTGTGGTTAAGCAAAGTGATGTTACCAAGTAACAGTATTTTCACACACATGCATGCATGCACACATACACATGCTGAACAGTGTTCAAAATGCCTTGTGAGGTAAAACTAGCAAGAGTGATTCACATGATGAGATAGGCCCATTTTGAGAGGAAGAGGTAATTCCAGGAATAATTACACTAACATTATTTGATGACATCAATACACCGTTTTATAAAATTATAATAAATATTTGTGTTGAAAATATAGTTACTCTATTCAAGTGTGTTATATTTGCTGGCTTTAAGGATATTCTCAACCTACCAGTTGTTTAGCCTTAGAACTGTGTTATTATCATTTAATTTATATATTTGTCATCATATTCATCTACCCTTTCCTACCTCTGGGAGTCTTCATTACACATAGTAGGAGTTAAGGAAATGAAAATTTAAAATAACTTATTTTACTAATTCTAAGATCACTTTTAAAACATATTGACATATCTTAAACTAGGTTGTGTCCTAAAAGCAATAGCATATAATTTTTCAATTTGCAGTGTTTATTTCCTCTCATCGATAGATAAAATAACAAGGTGTGGTAATACTAGACATATACTTTGACTTTTTTTTGGACAAATATCGATAGTCCTAAGACACTAAAACTTTAGAGATAACATGCTTTGTGCTATGATAATTTTTCACTGTGTAAAAGGAATCTCAGATCAAAGTTTCCTTTTACCTGCAACACATCTCATTTTAATTGTGTGTTTAGTGGTTCACAGCCCAAAGAGAAAATACGTATGATAAAACTACTCTAGTTGACATCTTATAAGAATTGTTTTCTAATTTATTCTCAAGTAAAAACACTGCATGTTGACACCTATATCTGAGAAAAAAATCATTAGTAACTCTGAAACGAGTGACTAAAGATAAATTTTCAACTTCATTAAGCATGAGAAGTAAAATCATGTTTCATTATTTTGTTGTTCGACCATGAAGAAATAGCTTAAGAGTTACAATTATAAAGGGTTTATTGTAGGGTTACATATTAGGTCAGGTTGGTGCCCAAGAGTCCATTGCTAGAGATGAATAAAAAGCTCTAAATATAAGCACAAAATAACTTCCCTCAAAATAGAACCTGGAGTAGAAAATCAAGATCTTCTTTAGCGGTTCGACCATGGCCTCAATTCCCACATTTCATTTTTTTCTGTGCCCTCATATCTATCCATGGTTCTGCTACTGTCTTCAGACTTGTTATTTTATAGTTGCATGATGATGTATGATTGCATTAAGCTACACTGTAATCTTGGTGAGTAGATTTTCCCTACCATCTTTTCATAGTATATAAATAATGCATTATTTTTAAAAATAAGAAATAATAATAAGAAATATTCCAAGAGTTATTAATTTGATGCCAATAGGGATGGCTTGTATGAGCATTATGGAACATGCAGGTAGGCAGGTCTGACTTAAGGAGACGTTATAAAGAGTATTGACTCGCATGCTAATATGATTATTGGAATTCAGATGTGAGGTAACAGTACCTAAATACTTAAAAATATAAAAGTAGGTACTTAGAATGCTGATGATATTTGGACAAATACTACACAAAATCAGTTTTAAAATACAGTTTACAACAATAGAATTTTACAAAAAGGCAGAAAGATAACTAGAAAAAGTAGACTTCTACAAGAAAACATGAGGGAAAGAGGGAGGAAAGACAAATAAGTACAGAGGAAGGGAGAGAAAGAAACTCCAAACAGATAATAAATTCTGTAACAGTAAAGGTTTCCATAAGACGAGGAATAATTAATGATAATAAGGAAGTTAATATCTCAGAAATGTATTCCATGAAAAAATACTTGACAAGTATTTTTGATTAAAATTTAATGCAAAAGCCCAATCAGATGAACCATGCCTAGAGCCATAATGTTAAAAAAAATCTGTATTCCTATTAATGTACTAAATTTAAGTAAACTGCATGTTAAAAGAATAGTGAGTGTCTACATGGAGTCTAGGAAAAAAATGAAGATCTAAAGAAGAAACATTTGGTCATCTGTCCCCAGCCTTCTTCCTGGTAGATAATGCCTTGAGAAGATGCCAAAGGTATCTCGGTCAGCTGGAAAGTTTTATTTCTTATTAAAAATTAATAAATTGAAATTATGACTGTTGGTTGGCCATGAAAACCATTTTTGAAAAAGATGTCCAGATGCTATAAAACTTTTCAGCCATCATGAAATCTTGTAGTTTTTTAAAATGAGCTATACCTTACGTCCTCTGAACACTAAGAAATGAATTGACATTTGCATAGAAGTGCTGGACTAAATAACTGCTCTTCCTCTCTTTCAACCCTGAGAGCTTCGATATACTGAAAATGGAACCATATTTCTATTATAGAACAACTATCAGAGAGAAAATGTTATAGAAAGATTGAAACAATAGCGAAGAAGCCAGAATTCAGAAATGCTGTTTAAAAAAAATTAGCTGCCATTGCAATACACCAGCATACTTCCAAGATCTTGCAGGTTCAGTTCCAGACCACCATAGTAAAGCAAGTATCACAATTAAGCTAGTCACTTGAACTTTTTGGTTTTCCAATGCATATACAAGTTATGTTTCGCTGGGTGCGGTGGTTCATGCCTGTAATCCCAGCACTTTGTGAGGCCGAAGCGAGGGGGGATCAGGATATCAGGAGATTGAGACCATCATGGCTAACACAGTGAAAACCCGTCTCTACTAAAAATACAAAAAATTAGCCAGGCGTGGTGGCATGTGCCTGTAGTCCCAGACACTTGGGAGGCTGAGGCAGGAGAATCCCTTGAACCCAGGAGGTAAAGGTTGCAGTTAGCTGAGATTGCGCCACTGCACTCCAGCCTGGGAACAGAGTTAGACTCCATCTTAAAAAAGAAAAAAGTTATGTTTACACTATACTGTAGTCTATTAAGTGTGATTAAGTAGCAGTATGTCTAAAAAAACACATTTTTCCTCCCTCCGTCCCTTCCTTCCTTCCTTCCTTCATCTGTTGAAGTTCTATCATGAGACTGCACAATTCAGTCACACCTTTGGGCTTCCCTTTTAATTCTAGTTTTCTTGCTATTTCCCTATATCTGCAGCGACTTTCTCCACTGAATTCTTAAAACCTTCAAAGTCATCAGTGAATACTGGAATAAAATTCTTCAAAATTCCATTTATGTTAATATTTTGACCTCCTCCTATGAATTGGGAATGTTCTTAATGACATCGGGAAAGGTGAATCCTTTCCAGATGGTTTTCAACTTGCTTTGCACAGATCCATCAAAGGAATTCCTGTGTACGGCACCTGTAGACTCACAAAATGTATTTCTTAAATAATCAGACTTAAAAGTGAAATTCACTTCTTGATCTATGGGCTGAAGTATGAATGTTTTGGTAGCAGGCATGAAAACACTAATCTCCTTGTACATCTCTATCAGACCTCTTGGAAAATTAGATGCATTGTCATTGAGCAGTAATAATTTGAAATGAAACTTTTTTTCTTAGCAGTAGATTTGGATCATGGTCTTAAAATATTAAGTAAACCATGTTTTAAACAGAGGAGCTGTCATCCCATCTTTGTTATTCTATTTATAGAGCACAGGAAGAGGAGATTTAGCATAATTTTTAAGGGTTCTAAAATTTTTTGAATGGTAAATGGGCATTGTCTTCAAGTCACCAGCAGCATTAGCCCCTAACAAGAGAGTTAGCCTGTTCCTTGAAGCTTTGAAGAGAGGCTTTAACCTCCCTATTTATAAAAGTTCTAGATGACATCTTCTTTCATTAGAAGGCTGTTTCATCTAATTGAAAATATATTGTTTAGCGTAGCCACCACCTTCATCGATTATCTTAGCTTAACCTTCTGGATAACACAGTTTCTACATCAGCACTTAATGCTTCACCTTTTATGTTACAGAGATGACTTCCTTCTTTAAACCATACGAAGCAATCTCTGCTAGATTTAACTTTTTCTTTTGCAGCTTCCTCACCTCTTTTAGCCTTTATAGAATTAAAGAAAGTTAGGGTCTTGCTCTGGATCAGGCTTTGGCTTAAGGCAGTGTTGTAGCTGTTTTGATCTTCTATGCAAACAACTCAGACTTTCTCCATGTCAGCAATAAGGCTGTTTCACTTTATGCTTATTCTATGTTCACTGGAGTAGCACTTTTAATTTCCTTCAAGAAGGCTTTTTTTTTCTTTTCTTTATTTCTTTTTTCTTTTCTTTTCTTTCATCCACAACTTGGCTGTTTGGCACAACTAGTCTTGGTTTTGAGCTATCTTGTGCCTTCCTTGCTAAGCTTAATGATTTCTATCTTTTGGCTTAATGTAAGAGACGTGCAAATAAATCGTCCTTTATCCTAAGCACTTACAGATGTCTGTAGGGTTATTAATTGGCCTAATTTCAATACTTTTGCATCTCAGGGAATACAGAGGCCAGAAGAAGAAAGCCAGAGAGAGGAAAGAACAACTTGTGGGCGGAGCAGTGAGCACACACACTTTTATCAATTAATTTTGCCATTTTATAAGGGTGTTGTTCCTGGTGTCCCCAATCATTTGCAATGGCAACAGTAAAGGTCAGTGATCACAGGTCACCATTACAGATATAGTAATAATGAAAAAATGTGAACTATTTAAGACTTAACCAAAACTGACACAGATACAAAGTTAGCACATGCTGTTGGGAAAATGGTGCCAATAGACTTGCTGGATGCAGGGTTTCCACAAACCTTCAATTTGTAAAAAACTCAATATCTGTGAAGTGCAACAAAGTCAACCACAATAAAGTAAAATATGTAATACAGACATATGTGAGAAATGATATTTTAGAGTATCTAAAAGCAGTTATGAAATAAGTATAAAGGAATATCAATATGCTCTAAAACTGACTTTGATGACAGATTTATAGTGGCAGAAATAGCACAATTATCTAATGGATTGGTTTCCAATGTCAATATTACATTAAAAATGAACTTTACAGTGAGTTAGTTAAAGATATCCTTGTAGATACTCTACAATTAATGGAGAACGCCCTCCCAACCTTTTTTTCTTAAGTGGCAAATGTTGACAAAAAATTTCGATGTATTTTTTCTTTTATTCTAGAATGGAACGTTTTTTAAAAAGCTTATTTCTTTAAAAGATTATTTTTCTCTTACTCATCCAATCCAACTCTCATATGATGGACACTCAGCCCCAGCACTGGAAAACTCTCCTATTGACTAGCTTAATTCCCTCTCTAGACCTCATTTTCTTATCTATATAAAATGGACATTAACACTTAGCTCATATGGCTGCATTGAGAATTCAGTTAAATGTGTTAGTACAATTTAAAAGAATAGCAGAGTACCTGGAAAATAATAATGTCCTTGATAAATGATGGCTATTACTATATTTATTTATTATTATTTCAATTGTGTTATTTGGAGTACAAATCTCTTCCCAAGACCATAAAAACTCCCTTGGAAAATAATTTTATCACACATCATTTTAATTTCAGAAATATTTCCAATATTAGAAAAAATAGTTTTAATAATATAGACATATTGATGCTGGTCTATTAGGTTTTCATTTCTGATGCAACAAATTCTCACAGATTTGGTGACTTAAGACAAGCTAAGTATCTTACATCTCTAGAGATCAAGATCTAAAATTAAAATATCCACTGAGTTGCATTCCTCTGGAGGTTATGAGGAGAATATCCATTTCCTGGTCTTTTCAGCTTCTAGTGGCCACCTGCATTCCCTGTTCAGGAACGTTGGTCCCTTTCTTGCGTCACTCCAATCTCATGTTTCCATAATCCCATCTCCTATTACTGACCTTGATCCTCCTGTCTTCTACGCTATAAATACCCTGGTGATTATGTCAGTCCTACCCAGCCAATCCTGGGCAATGCCCCAAATCAAATGATTAAATTAGTCAAGTCTGTGTAGTTCCTTTCTCTCTGTCAAGAAACACATTCATGGGTCCTGGAGATTAGGAGACGGACATCATTAGGAGTTCTTCATTCAACACAGCACAATTAGCATTATTTATTGTCTCATTCTATAGGAGTTTCACAGCGGTGCTAGTACAACTTATATCAATTATTGTTTTCTATTGTTTTCTTTCATTCTGTCTCTTTCTCTCTCTCTCTTTCCTTTCTTTCTTTCTCTCTCTCCTTCTTTCTTTCTTCTTTTTTTCCTTTCTTTTTAGAAATGAGGTCTTGATATATTGTCCAGGCTGGTCTGGAACTCCTGGATCCAGTGAATATTCCTGCCTTAGCATCTCAAGGTGTTGGTTGGGATTCCAGGCACGAGCCAGTGCACCCCACCTATTCCTAGCATTTCTATCACATACCACTGCTTGGCATAGGCTGTACAGAGCAGTACTTATTTTCCACATTTCTAATTTGCTTGAATTTGAATCACAAATGGGACATGCAAACTTAAATATTACTCAGTATACTCCTATTTTTGTAAAGTTAACTCTTTCTGATATTTTGTTCTCAAGATAAATAATTGGGGTCATATGAAAGCTGTTCCTTAAGTTAAAAGTGAAAAAAGGCACTTGTCCTATTCATAGATAATATAAAATTTATTTTACAATGAATATCCCCATTGGATGTATCAACATTCATTTTAAAATTTCAATTCTCATGTGACTGAATTTCCCATCCTCTCTCTTTTTGAGATCCTGGTATTTTATACAGTAAAAGGACTTCATGTTTTATCAAGGAAAATAAGCTTACCAGCCCACATAAATTTTTTTAAAAATATGTTTATGTAGTTCTTACAAATTCAAACAGGAAAGTATCTTTAATGCTGTAATTACCCGTCTTTTACCTCTGGGCCTTTTTTGTAATTGTAATTCTATTATTTTTTAATAGACACTTTTAAATCTGATTTTCATACTATATTTTAGTGTTAATATTATTTTACCATACAGTCTTTCGCTTTTTCTTTTCTTTTTTAACCAGAAAGATAAGGAAAGAATATGAACCAGTAAAAGAGGAAGGTGAATTTTCTTTATGTGAATGAATACCAAGAACACAGAACTAAGCAAACACTTGAAGATTTATGGAACGTATTTTCTTACCTGACAAACTGTATTAGTCTGGGTTCTCCAGAGAAATAGAACATATATATGGATGGAAAAAGAAAAAGAGAGAGAGATTTATTATGGGAGGACGGATAAGGTCCCAGAGCCTGAAGGCCTGAGAGTCAAGATTTTAGATGTCCAAGGCCAGAAGATGGATACTCTGGCTTCAGATGAGAGAAAATTTACCCTCCTTCCACCTTTTTGTTCTATTCAGTTTTTCAACAGATTGAATGAAGCTCATTTATGCTGACGAGGTCAGATCTTCTTTATTCAATCTACTGACTCAAATATTAATCTCTTCCAAAAACTCTTTCACAGACACACCCAGAACAAATATTTTACCAGCTATCCTGCAACCTCTTAGCTGATGGAAGTTGATGCATGAAATTAACCACGATACACAACTGTCACTTTCTGAGTGACATGTGTGTTAATAAAAAGGTCATAGATGAATAAAGGTTTCTAGTCTCCCACTAACACTCCCTTCCTCCCTTCCTCCCTTCCTTCCTTCCTTCCTTCCTCCCCCTCTTCGTTCTTCTTTTCTTTTCTTTCTCTTTTTTTTTAACAGAGTCTTGCTTTTTACTAAGGAGGTATAGGGAGAAATGACTTGCCCAAGGATATATGGGTGAAGCCAAGATGACAATTTAGATTTCCTGACTTTTATTCGAGAACTTTTTGTTTATCTTAAGCATTTTACCCTTTGTTGTAAAAAACACAGTACCTCCAACTTATCCATTGTTTTGCTTTCCATGTTTCAGTTACTAGAGGTAAACCATGTTCCAAACATATTACATGCAATAAGATGTTGGGCATACAGAAAAAGACCACATTCACTTGACTTCTATTCCAATATACAGCTGAGCCTTGAACAAAGCTGGTTTGAACACAGCTCCACTTACACACAGTTTTTGCTCCATCTCTGCCACCCTTGAGACAGCAAGACAAACTCCTCTTTTTCTGCCTCCTCCTCAGCCTAATCAATGTGAAAATGCCAAGGATAAAGACCTTTGCGATGATTCGCTTCCACTTAAAGAAGAGTAAATATATTTTTTCTTCCTTATATTCTCAATAACATTTTATTCTGTACCTTTATTGTAAGAATACAGTATATAATAAATAACATAAAGAATATGTGTATATCAACTGTTTATGTTATCAGTAAGGCTTCTGGTCAATAGTAGGCTACCAGGAGTTAAGTGTTTGAGGAGTAGAAAGTTGTACACAGATTTTTTTATTATGTGAGTGATTGGCCCCCACTATTATCCATTATTCAAGGATCAACTGTATTTTTGTCATTGTTCTATTTTATTATTTGTTATTGTTTTCAGTCTTTTACTGTGCCTGATTTATAAAAAAAAAAAAAAAACTTTATCATAGCAACATACGTATAGGATTTAGCACATCTGTGGTTTCAAGCATCTGCTGGGTATCTTAGAAGGTACTCCCATAGAGAAGGGGATTACTGAATACACATCATATTTATCACCTTTGTTTTCTTTACTTTCTGCTTTATTGAATGTTTTCTGTCACATAATATCTACAGGAGATGCCAAACATTCACTTTCCAGTGGTTTTCAGTAATTAACATGAGTCTTTCTTTGTACACGACTTGACTGTCATATCCAGGTCAAAGATTCTTCTCTCACACAAACAAGGCTGGACTTGCAGCTGAGGAGCTGCAATACAAATGGAGCTAGCAGAGGGTGTGGCTTGCCCTAGCACTCCTTCCCTTTCCCTCTGCTTCACTTTGAACGCTGTAGTGTTGGGAGTGGGTTGAAGAGATGGGTAGAAAAAGAAGGAGCTTTTTGCTTTTATATTTTGTGAAGATGGAGTCTCGATATGTTGCCCCAGCTGGTCTGGAACTCCTAGCCTAAAGTGATTCTCCCACCTTGGCTTCTCAAAGCACTGTGATTACAGGTGGGGATCCACTACATCTGGCCCAGGAAGCCACTTTCTCAACTATTGCAATCCCTGTTGTGTCAATTTTTAATGCCTTTTTTAGCTAATAACAACTTTCCATTAATAACCTCCAGGGGAAGATGTCCAGAAAGCAGAGCAGTGTAGCCTGGGTACTTTGGAGAGCTCCTATTAAGGAATTACCTGGGTAGATCTTTTAAGTCCTTCTCTGTGCCCCTTTCAGGGCTTCTCCCCCATTCATTTGTGCTTCAGGCCCTTGTACGGAACCTCTTCTCTGGGATGTAGTAGTGGTGAGATTTCTCCAGGTTGGTTATTTCTACAGGGTCCACAGGATGCTAACATATCCTTGCCAGACCCAAAATTGGGACTGCAGACACATGATGTTGCCGATGCCTGTTCCTGCCTTCTGTCTCTAATTTTCTTCTCTCTGATGAGGGAGTCACTGGGGATGATCAGCAAGTCTGTTCCTTAAGGTGACATTCCAGGAAGCCATGCAATGTTAGCCACTGCTTCCTGTAACCATCCATTCATGGGTGATCCTCTGATCACTCCCACATTTGTTCCTCAACATTCACACTGCATTTCCCACACAGCCTGGGTCACCGATGACTCTAAGGAACTCTATTCCCTCTCTTCTTCCCCACTTTTTTATAGATTGATGGAGGTGGCTGATGTTAGAAACATTTCCTCCACATTTTGGCAAGGCAGTGTCCAGCACCAATTATTGGTTGATTGCCTTAGACTACAGAGCATGTAATGTTAATGGTTTTCAGCTGAGCACCCCAACTCTCAATCTGGGACCAAAGGGAGAGTCACACTAGGTATTTCTTGCACTATTCTGAAACACTCAGTTGTAGCTCAGCCTACAGAAACAAAAAAAGGGAGAAGTGATTTGCCCAAATGTCAC